>KL258461.1:16386-45938 GCA_000699545.1 Podiceps cristatus
GCAGCTGTGTTTGAGGAGATGTAAGATGAAAAAGAAGGAGGATAGTGATTTTTTCAAAGGTTGAACAGTTTCCCTTCCTTCTGCCATCAACAGCCAATTCACCAAAGGAATATGCCTCCTACAACTGCATAAGTAACTAGAAAGAAAACATGTTTCATAATGTTAGCCACAAACCAGAGCTAATCTCACAAAAATCTGCTACCGGAAAGTACAGGACGGCACCTCTGCAAGCTGCCATCCCTAAGATAAAGCTTCTCTCCAGTCCTCCCACCAGCTCCTCTGTTCCCTCTACGTAAAGCCGAAACGCGACCTGGCTGGCGAGGGGCTGGAAGCTCGGGAAATATTGCCTTCCCCAGCATTCACACACCGGAGGGCCACCAGAGTGGCTGAGAAACAGCAGTAACAGAGGGGGGCTTTTCCTGGACTTTGGGGGCTATTTTTGGGAAACTGTTCACCTAAGCACCCTCATCCTCCTCCCTACCAACAAGCCCCAGGTCACTGAAGCAGTACCACTGCACGACTCCAAGGGCTGCCCGCAGCTTCAAGTATTTGCACACTGAGGAGTATGAGAGTGACTCCCAGCTGCATATTGGAAGCAACTGAAGAGTAAATATATACAGCCAAGAAAAATTAAAAAGCCATCTGACCTTACAGGCATACGTATAAACTCAGGCCCTATCACTGTTGATGCTCGTTAGCCCCTCCTCAAACATACATACACACAATTCACCACAGACTTTCTAATTAGTTGAAGAAAAGAAAAATCAATAAGAAAGAAATTAAAGTTACAAATCTAACTGAAGTCAGTCACACACCCAGGGAAAATTTGTTCCTGGGGTAAAGTTTATCTAGTGTCATAATTTTATTGAAATCCTATATCTTCCTATTGACTTTTATCGTTTCAAGCTGGATGCCAGAGTTATCATTATTAGTCTCAGTGTTTCTTGCAGGCCTGAGGTTTGGGTTGTGGTTTGGGTTTTTTGGTTTTGGTTTTTTTGTTTGTTTGTTTGGGGTTTTTTGTTGGGTCTTGTTTTTTGTGGTTTGTTGGGTTGTGATTTTTTTCCCCCCCTTTTATAAACAAGCTGTAATTGTCTGGTTTATTGATCAATAAATCTTTCAACCGCCTCTCTTCACCCGGCTTCTGTTCTGGTAAGTCTTCTGCACCATTCTCTGAAAGAAATATAGGGTGGTTGTTTTTTAAAGAACAGATTGTTTTGTCATTAGCAATGAAAGAGCAGGAATTGTGCTGGTCGGTTCCGATAATGGCTTTTTAATGACAGATTCTAGTCACAGTAAAATCTGCTTTCTTTCCACACGAGTGAACTTCAACTATTAATCCACAAACCAAACGCACAGCTCAGTTGCTCTCTCACTTCTGCATGGGTTAGAGCCTTGCAGAGGAGACAGACTTTGTAAAGTGGAATCATAATGATATTTCCCACTCGGTGCTTTTTTGATGGTACAGAAATATTCCTATTCCTAGCGTTAGATGAGCTTTTTGTTTAATTAATGATAATTTTTGGAGAATGTTAATAGACTGCTTCATTATAGGAAATCAGTGGCAAGTTTTCCCCCTCCTCTTCCTCTCCAAACTCCTAACTCCAAATTAGTCATAATAAGAGAAAATTTCGAGACTGAAGAAAGAATACAGACCTTCAACATCAAACAGATGCTATTTGCAATCAGGTGTAATTTAGCTAACTATTCCTCATAAAATCACAAATAAAAGAGAAAGATGACTGTGTAACAGAGGTCTATGCTTTCTTGCTTTAAGATATACAAATACATACAGAAAGTGGTGGTAACTGGGGCTTGACCAGATGTTTAACATTAGTTAAATTAGCAGTGTGAGGTGTGGGAACGTAAACCAAAATGTGGTCAGAAATAACTGAAAGAATACTTAAATTTATTAGATATATCAGGATATATCTAAATATGTAAGATACATAAATATATTAGGACCTATTGACAAAATGTATCCTTAAGATACTTCAAAAATCAGGCACGGTGATCTCTGCTCCACAAGGAGCTACCTTTGATGAACTGGCAGGACGGGCCCTAAAAATAGGACAGAGGAACAGCTCCAAGCTTTTAAAAGAAGGATGGATGAGGAGATACAGACTCTGGCAATTATAAATTACTTCAACATTTCGGTATCTCATAAAATACTTGAAGAAAACATTAACAATCAGATTGCAAGCAGCTAGAGAAGAATTAGGGACAAGAAACAATCAACTGAGATTTAATATGAATAATATCAAACCAGTCTAATTTCCTTCTTTGACGGGTAACTTGTCTACTGAATAAAGGCAAACAATAAACGTGATAAATCTCAACTTCAGTGATGTGTTTATCAAAGAGGAGGATTACAATTCAACAACATCTCTGTAATTTAGAGAAATGAATTTGTATCGAGGTGATGAAATTCATCAAAGTGAAGCCCAGAGCCCTGCAGTTGGCATCTACCCCCTTCTCAAAGCTGCCCGTTTGCATCTTCCTCACGTGAAACACGTGCATCCCGCTTCAAGCTCATCAGGATACGGGCAGCTGCCCTATAGACCACGGAAAAGCATCAGCTGGGAAACGTGCAGGGAGCTGCTGATAAAATTAACAGGTTCTGCCCCAAGCTGATGGCTGGAGGAATTGATATGGAATTGATATTTTTTAAGCCTAACTTTGTAATTAGGCATCTCTCTTCAAAGACTATGTTGATATCCCATTGCCTTCTGGAAAATGGGTGTGGGGGTGTGGGGGGGTGTGTGTGTGTGTGTGTGTAAAAGCAAAGTGACAGCAAGACCCTAGAAACGGGCCTGGAGGCAGAGCTGTGGCTAAAGGCACATTCAGCCAGGCTTTGCTATCATGGGAACATGTCTAAGGTAGCTACATTCTCTCACCTCCTGACCCTCTCGGAGCATTGCTAACAAGAGCTAATCAAGTCTTCTAGAACAGACAACAAACCCAAGATTTCTATGCCAAACAAAATCAGCAAAAATTAAATTACCAGAAACTTTTCAAATCCTTCCTGTCTACAGCAGCATCAACTATCACCAGAAGGCAAATGGTTCTCCTTTCTCTTACCACCCTTAACTTGTACTAATCATCTTTAAACCAAAATTTTCTATTCCCAAACTTCCAAACTTCTTCCTTCTCAGCTACGGCCATTTCCCAACATTTCTCTCTGTGGCTGACCTATTTTCACATTACTTTGCAAATTAGAACTGACTGCAGACACATATGTATATACACACCATTGACTTTCTACTGAAGACCTCAATTAAAACAGCATTTACAAAAAAGCCTGTTAACTCCATAAAAATAAAAATCTCCAGCAGATTTCACTACACTTACACTGACAAGAACATTAGGGAAGGGGTTTTCAAAATATCCTTAGCTCTCAAATGTGACTTTCTATATATCAAACCTCCGCTTGCATTTTTGCCCCTCAAGCCAATCTAAGGCTATTGCAAGAGTCTAAAGATGGATTTAACCTATAAAGCAGCCCTTCATATGTATCGTGCCCTACAAGCAAGGCTTCTCCAACAAAAATAAAATAGTTATTCCTTTTAAGTCTGAGTACCTCCATCCCTGTCTAACCTGAACAGGTGGGAGAGAGGTCAGAAGGACTGATGTAACCACAAGCACACAGCAAACCAGGAATTAAGCATCCCTGTCTCTCCCACCATCCCTCTACAACTGATGTTTTTGAGAGCTTTTTCTGATACTCTCGTAAAGGAGTCGTTATCTCGCTAGGAAAGGCCCCATAGCATTGAGGCCGAACACCAACTTTCCACCCACGGTTAGAAGTCTGGAGAAAGCTGTCACCAGGGAAACGGCGGCGAGGAGAGGACACAACCAGGCAGAGAGCCTGAGAAAGATGATCGAAGGCCAATTTCAGGTGCCAGAACAAGGCAGTCAGAGACACTATTAGCTTCCCAGCCATCATGTCTTAAATTCTGGACAGACTCTGCAGTCTGACTGCTCTTTTGGCAAACATTCAGCATGTAGCTTTAAATGTACACCTACAAATACCTGTGTATCTTACACACTCTTATATTCCATAAGTATTTCTCCAGATTTATAGTTCTTCCTTTCTAGCTCTTATCCCTCACCTCCAACGCTTCTCTACAAAGAGCTCAGCTTGCCTTATATCCTGGCAATGGACCAGAGCAAATAAATCCACTGTAACTCTTTTAATCTGTCTCTGATAAATCCCCTGCTTACCATCTTCTGGAAAATTGTGCATGGTCTTTAAAAGCCTCATTTTGCTTATAGCACATACATATGCCAGCTGACAAGCAATCATATAACTGACACGGCAACAAACTAAATATTATCTGACTAAAATACCCCTGGGGTCCTCTTCCTTCACAGCAAGTTTAACATGTTTAGTTATGTTTCCTAACCTCCTGCTGCCGTGAAATAATTTTATGATTTTTCTTCACTTAACTGCCTTCTACTAGAATGCTCACCACTGCCTATCTCTAGCACAAGCTTCTTTTTCTCAGTGTATTTCTCATCTCTTCATTCAAAAAAACCCTCCTCTTTCTACCATTTCTCTTAGCCCTGCTGCTCAAGCGGCGGCAATCTTGCACAAGTGTGAAGCTGCCTTATTCACCTGCCTCAGCACAAGGCAGCTTTCCATCTGACACCGGGATCTGACACTGTGCGCACAGCTCACATTTGAAAAAATCATTTCTTTTAAAAAAAAAATTAAAAAAGAAAAAAACTTTAATATCGTATCTTCTTCAACCTAGCCACAAGATTACCATCGATGGCAGAGGGAAGGCATACAACTGACAAGGAAATGTATTCATCCTTACTTGTGGGCAATACAAAAAGCCCCGCGCGTGGGGACAGCGGTGTCCGCAGGGGAGAAAAGAGAAGGAAGGAGAAGGGAAGGGAAAAGAAAGGAAAAGGCAAGGGGAAGGGAAGGGGAAGGGAAGGGGAAGGGAAGGGGAAGGGAAGGGGAAGGGAAGGGGAAGACGAAAGCTTTATTATACCCTGAAAAGAAAGTTTTTGTAGATGGTGCATTAGATTCTTCTATTCTTCCAGTATCTACAGCATGTAAAAATTCAGCCTTCTGTTCATTCCTTACCCTCACATTTTTCTCCTCCTGCCTAGTAAGTAACCCAGATACTGGCCTCTAAATCTCTTAACAGCCAGTTTCCTGGCTTAAATATCATTAACTTGGGAGAAAAGTAAACTGAACTGTGCTCTCAGCCGGTGCAGTTACCTCTGCAAATATAAAGGAGGAGGAAGCGCACCGACGTCCCTGCACTGCTCCTGGGGTATTCAGGCTAAGGCAGAACTGACGCAGGAGCGAGAATCTCACATCAGATTCTGAGAGTACGGAAGAATCAGAGACCTGAGTTCATACGATCAGCTCAACACAGCACATTCCATTCAACTTGAAGCATAATTTCTTGGTCCCCTTACAATGTGTCAAGAACTCTATGAATATGGCAGCTGTGGCTTGTTGAAAAAGGCAAAGAAAAAGGGCTTTTAGCTAATGCTTCAGAATACACATCACCTGACTGCTTTATGAGAAAATATTAATAATTTCCCATATTTTATTTAATTCATAAAACATTCCCTCTACTACCTCCAGGGTATAAAAGATCAACACCTTCAATAAGGGTTTCAGAAATAATACATCAATTTATCTCCTTGGTCACCCATAGTGTATCTGCATTATCTTTCAAGGATTCTCGCGGGCGTAGCAGACACAGCTCCTTGCACTTGCGGCTCGGCCGCGCATCCTCAGGAAGAAGATCCAACACAGAGGAGACGGAAAACTCTGGCTGTCTTTCTGCTGCAATAGGACCGTCTCAGGCCAGCAACTTAAGTAACGTGTACCTTAACACACCTGAAGCCTACAGACACCCGCAGCACCTGCGCTGCGAATCATCACGTCACGGCTGATCAAATTTGCAAGCCATAGGCTTGACTGCAGCTATACAAAAGGCCTTTCTGCCCACTACACCTTGGGGGGTTAAAATGTTTTTACTTATCTATAACAACTGTTGGAAACTTCCTTCAGTTCCTGTCCCATAACTACTAGGGAACTGCCCAGCAGCCTACAGTATTCATAGATCCAGGCTGACATATATAGATACTCATAGATCCAGCCCTCGTATACAATATCACGTCCAGTGCCTACCCAGAACTGATGCTCAAGTTGTTGACCAAAGACCATAAAGCATTCCATTAAGTACAGGAGGCACAGTGTGCAACTTTCATAATGCAGAAGCCATCTATATGGCAAAAGAATACATAAACATATTCCTGAAATGATAATAACCATAAAGAGGCATTTTGTACCCAAGCTGTGCTCCCAATAGTAAGACTGGGCTAGCTAAGTGACAGCTTATTTAATCACACCCAATGATTTATCTAGAGTGAAGTAATAACAAGCCATTACTTTGAAATAAAATTCTATTATTTATCTGGATGTGGTCAAAATACTCATTTCACAGCATATATTTCACATTAACCCACACCATGTGGGTTACATGGTTTAACTTTGAAAATATGAATGAACAATCATTTTAATGCTTTGAGTATATAAACCAACTAAAAAGGTTAAAAACCACAAACTGCACCAAGCAATACCTCCTTGGCTTTTTTTAAAGATCGGTTTATTCTCTCAATCAGAGCACAGTTGAGACAACACCCACACAACCTGTCTCATTAGCTTAATCAGGAGCCATCTTCAGCGTTTGCTCTCAGACAGCAAATAAACACCACGAAGCTCGGCTACTCTTCAACCTTGTGAACTGCACTTCCGAAAGAGTTTTCTGCATTTAAAAAAGAAAATGTGCCACCTCAGTGCTCCGGATTGCAGCTTCTTGAGCAGAGGTTTGTCATATGCTGGCACGCGTAGGAGTGTCGGTGCAGGCTGGCAGAGAAGACCACGAACAGTGATCTTCCATTAACCCCTCTGTGCCTGGGATCCCGTTCCTTGTGAGATCCAGAAGAACAAAAGCAGACGCTTAAGAACCACACAAGGACCACATCAGGCAGGTACAAGATAACAGTGCTTTACTACCGTTCCAGTTGCACCTTCACCTTGGGCTTCTCAACTCCAAAGAGTGACATTTAATAAATACTTCTGACAAACAAGTTCTCATTGATTACTCCTCCAGATATTTTTATTGATCATATAAATATCCAGTCTCTTTCTGAACCCTGATAAATTCCTGACCTTGCCACTTTTCTGATGAAAATGAATTCCATTGCTTTTTTTTGTTACCTGAAAAATGTATTTATCAGTTTTTAATTTGCCACCTTTCAGCTTCATTGAACACCTTTGTTCTTGCATTGCACAGACAGGGAAAAAACATCAGCTCCCAAACAACTTCTCTAAACCATTCATTCATTAGACTGCGCTTTCAATGTGTCACCTCTTATTCAACTACTTTTTAAGGTAAACAAGTCCAACCTTCAGAGTTTTCCAGCATAACTGCCTTCCCCGTCTTTCACACACTCATCGCCCGTTTCTGACTGCCGCTCTCATTTTGCAGCATCCTGAGCCGAAGTGAGCTGACGAGGTATAAATGGAGAGAAACAGTGAAGACACACGGCGAGCTGCGGGTCCCTCCCCCATCTCTCTGGAAGTACAGTACATCCTCATCCAGCTCTTGGCTGGCCAAACAGCTCATCATCCCGACGTCCGCTGCTTATCAAACTCCTTCATGCACAGGTCGCCCACAGACCCCACTGCAGCAGCACATCCCTGTGCGTGAGGACCCACTAACTGCGCTCAGTGTCAGCTGCTGTCGGCAAACACCCACTGCCCGCAACTTCAGAGGGCTCAGCCCCTCATCCGAGAGGCAGGACAAGGTGTTCTCTCAAAAGCTGTTGAGCCAGGTGACAATAGCCCACATACACAGATTTCCTTAAATTTTAAACATTTCAGAGATTAAACTATTACCTTAAAATAGCCTACAAGTTAGTAGACCTAATTATTAATATTAGCCGCCACTCAGTGAACACCTTCCTTTTACTGTCTCACCAGAGCGCTGGTTAATTCATGCAGACAAAGTGACGTTCCTTTCTTTGTTCTCCCTCCACTGCCTCTGCAACATTAAGTCAACAAAAATCTTTCCTCAAAACTGCACTGACATCAAGAATGTTATGCTCAAACCATTAGGCAAAACGTGAAGCACTTAAGTCATGCTTCATTAAAAACAAGTGGAAAAATCAGTTTACCAGAAGAAAAACATTATTTAGGAAATAAACTCATTATATACATCTGAAAGAGAATGATGATTAAATTTAAAAACCAAAACATATGACAGTCTTTTAATTAGTATTTGACCACTTATGCACATACCTATCTATTTACATTTTATTTTCAACAATACCACCTAACAATAAAGAAAAGAATTCCAGTATCAAAAAATCTACTTTACTGCAAATGAATTTCATACTAATGACCTACCATGTCTTATAGAACAAAATGGACTATTGGCTTTTCTACTTCTGGGCACCACTTCAAAGTGAGAATAATATGGAATAATCGCAGAAATGACTGTCAAAAGAACAGTAACAGAGAAAAGTCTCTCCCTGCCACGTAACACCATGGAAAGCACCGGTAAATCGCAGACAGTTAAAGACGAAGATTAACTATGGAAGTAGGAGTTCAACACATCTATGATGCAGAACTTTCTGGATAACTTGGAGATGCTTGAGTTGAAATTTTGCCTTTCCTATGTTCCACATACCAGAAAGACAATCCAAAGGACACCAAATCCACCACAGGGAGAATTACAGAATTTCTCGTTTGCAATCACATAAGTCATCAAGATGAAAAGATGAGAAGAGACCCATTTGCACAGCAATACTTAAGCATGCAATGCTCACCACTAAATTTGTCTCATCGCTGGAAAAAAGTCCATTGTTACACCATCAGAACTATTTTTATTATTATTCTAATTTTTAAAAAAATCAAGCTTAAAATTAAGTCACATATCTGTTGCTGTATTTGGTGGTTCTGCTTCCATTTGTGGAATACTATTATATTATTTAATAAAATGCTTTTCTAAATGCTTTACAATAAGCCTGGCCAGCACTCTCCTGTCTTAGTACAATCTTTCTCAAATACAGCTTTACTTTACCAATGAATGTTATATGAGATGATGCCTTTTTCAATATACTCTATTATCAGCAATAGACTCACACTTGCACAACAGTTGAGGTTTGAAAGCTGGAGGATCATCTACTCCAACCTCCCCTAGATCCCCACCTTGTCTCCAGGAGTGTATATCAAGGGATTCTTCTAAGCAGATTCATCAACAGATCAAACTCTGCTCTCTTGAAGTCCAGGGCTGCGATCCTGCTATTTGTCTTGTTCTCTTCTCTCAGGAGTCATTTTAAATTACTCTAACAGCATCCTTACCATCCACCTTAAGTTGTTCAGAAAAGCCTCCACAGTCAACATAAAATCACTTGATACCACAAGCACAAAAAAGGTTGGTTTAGAGATAAAGGGAAGACAAAAGGCAGCAAGAACAAATCATTCAGCTAGAATTTATGACCACTTCACAATCCCTCTCCTCAACTTATTCCAAAAAGCTGTTCCTATTTTACGTGCAACTACTATTTTTCAGATTCATCCTTATCATATATGAGTTCTACCACATTAAAAGAAAGCAGGACCACTGTATTGTCTTTGTCAGAGCAGTCTCAAAGATGCTGCCCATGAATTACTGATTCAGTAGGACTCTTCAGATTATTGAGGGTAAGAATGGAAGCACCCAAAAAACAGTGAGTGATGAGTTTCTGTCTCCGTCTTCCTGCACACATCAAGGATGCTAAACACACACAGAAGCAAAATCAACAATCAAGGCTGTGCAAAGGACTTCTTGTGCAAAACACCTGCCTCAAGTCCATGAAAGAAGTAGTGCAAATTTTACAGCATATGTCAACTCTTTTCAACTTTTTCCCTGAATCAAATTAGCTCCTAATGAAACAGTTTATGATTAATACCCATTTAAGTCAAGAAGTAAATTGGGGAAAAAAGCTCTTAGTTGAACATGAGCATATCAGATTGGCACCAGATATACATAATAAAATGTGCATATGTGAAGAAAATACTATTGCTGTACCTTCAGAAGTCTTAGCTTTCTGAACACACTCTGTATTGGATCATCACATAATCTCCTCTAGCGGCATTTCTAAAACATGACGCAGAAGGTTCCAGCAGTCGATGTACCTGCAGAATACAGATGTACCTTCTACTGATCCAAATAAGTGAAGTCTCACAGAGGCACGTCTCTCACTGACCACAGACACGGAGCTCCAAGAGAGCGCTCCATTCCGAGAAATACTGACCCCATCCACCCCAGGCTCGCTCGCCAAGACCGGGCTGGCTCCCAGGCTCTGTCATTCGGATTCCCGCCTGGGTCCAAGGCGGCAGGACGCTGAGGAGCTATGGTCATGGAGGGAGGAGAGGGCAGAGCACAGTCCATCAGTCCTGTCTGTACTCTGAGCTGCTGGGGCAGCGCCCTGGCAGAATAAGCAGAATGGAAAATATCCGCTAGAAATTATTTCCTAAGCCTATAAGCACAATACTAGGCAAAAATTTATTACCTTTTTCTCTAGAGCAGTCTTTTACATATTTGAAGATACGTTTCTCCCCAGTACTTGCTACTCTAATTCTTCGCTCTTTCCTCTTACTTTTTACCACTTTTGTAGACAGTTAGTAATTATTCATTTGTCTTTAGAAACTGAGAGGAACCACTGTAGTATCTCACAGTTATCCAGACCCGACTGGAAGGGGAGCCAGGAATGAATGAGAAGGGGATTAAGGACAAGAAATCATTTTGTAATTGAAAACTCAGGGCCAGAAACATGAAGAAAAATGCAGCAGACTCCTAGAGCCACACTAAAAATCAAAGCAGAGAAGAAACGTCTGTGGTCTAATACTGGCTCAGACCCCAAATTTTATGGATATTCTGAACTTCCACATCCCACAAGTTACCCCATATACCTACTTTTAACATGGATCCCTAGGAGCTTTGAATTTAAAAAGAAGCATCCTCATCAAGGCTGAGGCATAGATAGTGTAAAAACCTGTTTCTCTGTGGGACACAGAATGGAAACTGTAATTATATTTATGTTTCAGATGTATGGAAAAGGAAGAAAGGAAAAAAATACTATCAGTTAAACATGTATGAAGGAGGAAGACATGAAAAGAATAAATAGCTTGAAAACTAGGGAGCTCTGAATTTTTCACGTCAGAAGGAAAAAAAAAAGACTGTACACAAAATTTTAAAAACTTCAAACAAAGGCAAATAAAGGAATTAATCTCCAGCTGAAGTTTGTGTGCTTCTAAAAGAACATAACTATTCAAACCCTCTTTTCTTTATCAACAGTTTAATACTATAAAGAAAAAAAGAGCAGCGTAACAAATGAACTTTTTTAGAGAGCCGCTCCCTGCCTCCTCCTGTGGTACCAAAAGGCAAACAGCTGCTCGCTTTCTGCATCACACGCACCGTTCTCACACTGGCACACTAATGGGTTTTCTGACAAGGCGAACTCTAATATTAGATATCACTCTTATTAGCTCAGATCAGAGAGTGTGCTGTTAAACCCTGCAGGTATCACACTCTGCAGAGGTTGCTCTCTCTATTTCACAAATCATATGTAATTGCCTCTTTAATATCAGCCACGGAATTGAGTTGAACACTATCATTCTTCTCTAAATTCAACATTCGTGCACTTCAAACATATATATTTCATACTTAAAGAATACTTTTTATAATAAAAATACTTCAAAAGCTTAGAATTAAAGTTATTAGACAATTTAACCCACCGACACAAACAGCAAAGAGAAAAGCAAAGCCCTTCCTCCCATGCCCCAAACAGCAGTTTCTTTTTCACTTGCCACATGAAGAAACAGGGGGTCTCTGAAGTGGTTTTAAATTCTTATGCTTGAATGAATGGTATGTGATTGATACGGCTGTTATTTGTAACAGCATAGGAGCGTGTTATAAATAACTTAGTGTTATTTATAAGCGTTGTGGTGTTTTGTACACCAGCACAGCCCAAGAGGCACGGCAAACACCGGCTGCGAGGAAAGTTTTTTCTGTAATGTTTGCACAAACTCAGGCATGTGGGCGATCTTTGCTAGCGATTGCTGGAGGCTGGCAGAAACCACGGCACCGGGGACGGGCACACGCCTGTGCGGGCATCGCCCGCGCGGTGCTCAGCTAGCGCAAACGGGCGAGAACCTCCCAGGCACGGTGGGAGACGGGAAACAAATATGAGCTGGGCTTTCTTCTGCATTCAACGTTAAGAATTAATTCATGTGGTCTCTACTGTGTCTGTTACCAGAACATTTCCAACAGCCGCGAGGCTGCTGACCAAGAAATGACAGCCTGTCTCTGTGCTGGGTGGTTAAAGCAATCATTAAGCACTCACTCAGTGTGGACCTGGAACTTGCTGAAAGGGGAGGACAGTTACTCATCACTAATGCTTACTTTCACATCGCTCTCCTACTAAGCTTGCTAACAGTCTAGCATGCTAATGGATATTCAGAGGTTTTTTTGTTTTGGTTCCCCCTTTTCTTCTCACCTACAATCTTACCCTCTCTGTTAGAACTGATTTAATTACTGCTAAATCATCTCCAACAATGGAGGCTGAGTCTAGCCTTGAATTTCCTCAAGAGGTGTGACTTCATCCCTTAGTTTCTCCTGCTTTTTTCATTTATTGTGGGAATAGTTAAACTGCATTTTTGCAATTTGCTTTTTAAATGGAAAAGATTTCTGCCAAGAACTGCAAGTTTCGTATTTCCCTGCCACTTACAGATGACATTAGTCTCTTCCTTGTTCATACCTACCGAAACAATGCTGCCTCTTGGTACATCGACTTTAAAAAGTAAATGCAATTGAAGTTTTCACCATGCAGCTCACAAAGAAAGATATCTGCACATTATAATTTATTCCTCTTCTGATCTCACTGGTTAACAAAAATAATTGAATTTGGTGCCCTTTTTAACATTTTCACATATTACTTTAGTTACGAGTTGAACATACTCCCTGCTTTTGTCCTTGGTCTCATTTTCCAATACTTTTATCTTTAGTTTGCCAATCTAGCACAAGCAAGAGACTCTCCAGTCTGGGGAAAACTGGAGCAGAGACAATTAAGACAGGAGAGAGGCAGGAGGATAAAAGCAGTATAATACATGCAAAAGCAGATGTCTTATGAGGACACTGTTGTAACTAACTTGTTCATGGAACTCTTCCACTTAACAGTATAGAAATGTAGGACTACCTTTAGGTTTTTATGCTGCACTTTTTAGCAGTCAATCTTAAAAGCAGCCTATTATGGAAGCTCAGCATCACCACTTCCATTTGCCAGGAAGGGAAACTGATGCCCAGCAAGATAAAATGGTTGTGGTCCTTCAGCAGCTTGGAAGAACTGGGCTACAACCCAGATCTCTTTCAAGCCTCTGTCTGGGGAGCTTCCCAGTGATTAGGTCATTCTTACCAAAAAAATCCACAAACAAAAAATGTGTTTATCAACTATGCACCAGCTCTGTTTAGGAAAGGTTTACCACCAGTATGCAGCAACTTCGGAGATGCTGCCTTTCCTGAAGTCACATCAGAGAAGGCAAAACCAGAAAGAAACAGTAAAAGAAAGTAGAGATGTTAACAAGTATGAACATCCCCAGTATTCCTTTTACACGTGCTCCAAATTCTTGACGTGTGGAAGTCGTGAAAGACAGAGGGATGTCCAGTTCCCTTCTAATTCTAATTTCTAATTCCTTTCTAAGACAGGCTGAGAGAGTTGGGGTTGTTCAGCCTGAAGAAGAGAAGGCTCTGGCAAGACCTTCTAGCAGCCTTCCAGGACCCAAACAGGCCTACAAGAAAGCTGGAGAGGGACTTCTTACAAGGGCATGTAGTGGCAGAACAAGGGGTAATGGGTTCAAACTGAAAGAGGGGAGATTTAGATTAGATATTAGGAAGAAATTCTTCTCCATGAGGGTGGTGAGGCACTGGAACAGGTTGCCCAGAGAAGCTGTGGCTGCCCCATCCCTGGAAGCGTTCAAGGCCAGGTTAGTCAGGGTTTGAGCAGCCTGCTCCAGCGGAAGGTGTCCCTGCCCACGGCAGGGGGGTCAGCACTAGATGATCTTCAAGGTCCCTTCCAACCAAAACCATTCTATGATTCTATAATTCTATTTTTGCAGAAGAAATGATCAATACCTACCAGAATCAACCAAAATATGACTTTGAATTGTAGGAATAAAAGAGGAAATACTAAGCTGCTGCTTTGTGACACTGCAAGGACATCAGTCCTCTGGAGATGAGAAACATCAGTTCTACCTGTAGCCACTGATACTGTGTCCTGTCCCTCCTATGAGCAAAGGAACTCATACAAAGACACCATTCACAAGGAAAAAGCTTCTCACTTTCTGCTGATTTAGCTTCAGAAACGTCATTTTCAAACGAGTTCTGAGCAAAGAAAATGACCGGAGCATTTAGTTTCAGAAGGGGAGAAGGGAAGGAGGACCACCTTTCAGAGCAACGTGTTGGATAGGCTTAGCTGTGCTGCGAAACAGATCGCTCATCAAGCAGAAAAGCACAAGTTTTAGGTCACAAGCCCAGAAATTACTTCCAGCAGCACAAAGCCAAAGGTTTCTCTGTAATCTGCACCTCACACATAGGCAAGGAAAGAAGCCACTCCTGATCTCTCAACCACAAAAACGCCATCCTTCAGCAGCCTGAAGAGAGCTACATTTGCAGGCTAACTCGTCAAGCTGCTGAATTTATATGCAGCAACAGAACCATGTAAGGATCAAATAAAATTAATTCTGTCTAATAACAAATTAATTGTCCATGCCAACCTCTAATGTCTCCATCATCAAATGAATTTCCATGTTATTTACCCACCACAACTTCCCACGGGGAAGGAGAAAGACAGCTGCTTAGATTAAAGAACTAAACAGAAGAGCCTTATAGACAAAGGATCTTTTCATTTTCTAAATGATTGCTCTACTCCAAAACGTCTTATGAGAAATAACGTTTTTTTAAAATTTTTTTTAACAAAACCAAGATGTAAACTGCCTGATTTGATGCTGCTGTTTCATAGTCTCAGAACTGAATGCAACAACTTCTGGTGGCAAGGAGAGATAGGCTCATGTAGAAATAATGTTCCCATTACAAGAAAAATATACTGTCAACAGACCTAAGAAAGTGTATTTTTCTCAGTTTATATTCTTTGAGGCATGTATCACTGTAGCTCGCATCTTATTTATTGACAACAGGAACATTTTTAAAAGGCGTATAAGATGACAACAACAAAACCCACTTTGCGGTAAAACTAGGCTATAAATTCTTTCGAAAGACCAGAAAAGTGACACATGCTGCCAGATCCCCATTGCTCTTATTTTACAATCTTATTTTAATGCCTCTAAAGCATCCAAAATCATCCAGTTTGACCACACCAAAGAATACCTCTCAAAACCATCATCTAATGGGTGAGTTTTTCTGGGAAATAAAAGAAAGCTTTCTCTGACAGCAATGTCAACATTTCATCCCACTTAAACAAAACACTTCTATGCCTGAGGACTGCCCAAGCTTAGGGAACAGCTCGTAACAAAGAGCTGATCCATTTAATCCTGGAGAAGTCCTGGGAAGAGAAAGGCAAAAGGGGAAAAGACTTATCTCCCAGAAGATTCAGAGAAACTCAAGTCTTTGACCTGATCAGTCCAACAACTCACTATTTTTGATCAGGCAAGCAGTAGTAAGAGATAAAAGAGACCTCTTATTTAGATAGAATTCAGTGCTTTCTCAAGCAACTTAAAATGCTTACTTGAACAAGGATTTAAAAGGTTATTGCTTGCAGAGTTCTCACAGGAGAACCTCCCAGTAACGTCTTTCAATTCTATTGGGATACCTTCACTACAGCGCCAACAGCATGACTGTATATTGTATTTGAACTTGTCAGACTTACAGTGGCCGAGACTCCTCTAGATCATGGAGTGGTCCTACCAAAATTCCAACCTGAGTGTCCCTGCAGCCCCAGAGGAGAGCAAAAACTTGTGCAGAGCAGAACTACGGAGCATGACCTGGAATAAATCTTAGAAAAATGAGCACAATCTTTCAAACAGGGATTTAATTTATCCTAGCTGCAATGTTTTCCACACAGAGAAGATTAGGAGCAACAGATTCACTCTTCCAAAGCAGAAACAAAACAACTTTTAGTTAAGAAATAAAGCAGATGGCCCATGTAGATTAAAGAGTAGGTACACCGCAATGCAACAGCACACTGCTGCACACAAATCCCACAGTAATTACAGCAGCAACGTTATTTCACTAATGATGCTATGCCTGTGAACTGGGACAAATTAACACAAAGACACACATGCTGGTGACTTGCAGCCCAAGGGAAGGTGAATATGATGGAGGGACAGACATTTAAGGGAATCACAACAGATTAAACACTGCAAGGTACAAGCAAGCAATATGGTGCTCCAACAAAAAAGAAGTATGGGAAAGAATGTGTTCCTCATCTGTCCTAGATTTGTATGAAAATTGCTGTTCTCCCTAGAGACTGTATAATGGATCTTTCTCAATCCACTTGTATTTCAGCATCTTCACTGTTAGTCCACTTTCCTCTAACTTCTGTAAAGGCTGGAGATCAGAATCACTGTCACTGCGAAACGTTCACAGTCAAACTAAACCAGCATTGTTGGCCCATGGGTTACTTTGGTCCGAGTATGATCTTCCATAAAGCAAACCCATATCAAACTATACCATCTGCATTGACATTGCACTTCCAAACATCATGAACTACCAGAGCAGCCAGGCTGGGGCCTTAGGTCTAATGAATACTGCAGAATTTTCCCCACCGAGGAGCAGAACAGCGCTGTGACGTACAGGAGGATCTCAGGGGTGTCCAGCACACTACCAGCCACCAAGCGATCCAGCTCACGTACTCACTGCTCTGCACACACAACCACATAAAGCAGCAGCGCAGCCTGGGCTCTGCTTTATACCCTCAGCCATGCCAATGTGCTCCAGTTCAAAGTATTTCTAAATTCAAGTCAGAGAACAAGGCGCGGGAATGTGAGCCCAATTTAGGGAAAAAACAAGAAAAAGCCATTTGAGACAAACCCATGAATCCCCACTCAAACCAGTCCCTGATTCAAGTAACATGACACAACCTACATCGTATCTGAAGAGGGGTGGCGGCTAATATCCCGTGCCGATGATTTCAGGCTGTTCAGCCTGTCGGTAGCGGCCTGTTTTCTTGGACCTCTGGGGATAGAGGTGCAGTCTATAACGTGCATTACTGGATGGTATTGATGCTGACTACTTCTGGGCTTCAGGATTTGGCAGGCGGTAAGAGTTGTCCTGGTCTGGACCAGTGGAGAGCAATTCAATATTATTTTGTACTTTGGATGATTTTAGCTAATGAAGGTCCCATTCTTTTTTATAACTCCCCATGCAAATGTTAATTTTTAATAAACTTTGCCCAAGTAGGATTTAAAGCTTATCTCACAAGACATATTTAGAGCAGTGCCATGGTGAAGTAATTCTGGGAAAAAATATGTACAGCTGAAAATAGGATATTTCTGCATGCTTGCTTCAAAGTCTACCAAGAGTTTTCTGCACAGACTGACTTGTCGTCAGACTAGTCGTTGCACAGGACTGAAATTATTAATTAACAGTCAAAACCCGTGCCTCTCAGGCATGCTGCAGATGAACTTCATTGTCACTGCGAGTTCTGCACTTCGCATCAGTGGTGCGGGAAGGCTGGAGGTAGTAGAGGGGGTGGGAAGAGCAGACAGATTTCGTTTAAACTCCACAGGGCTGGAAAGGTTAATCTGATGCTAACAGGCAGCATGTTGACTGAGCAAGAGGCTTTAGTGTCATCAGTGTGTCTCTGATGATGGGGAAGGGAGCTGCTCTGATGAAAAACAGGCGGAGGCTGCAACACCTTGTAGGCTAGCACGGGCCACGCTGCCAAAGCAGGAAAGAGGAACGCTGGGCTTGGCTGGGATCTGACTGCAGAGGGCTTTAAAAAGTTGCTGCTGCTGAGGGCCAGCACAGGGCTTGTTACGTATCTGTGCTCAAAACCTTATAATTAATTCCAAATAATTAAGCTTAATTATGTGAATGGCAGAAAGACTTCTACGTATCATTTTCAAAACCTGTTGAACAGTCTCCTTGAATCTATAACCCCTGCAGCCTTGTGTTTTATTCCATCAGAAGTTAATTATGGGAGAGAGAGTCTCAAAATGTATTAAGAGCTATCACATATCTAGGGGTCATTTGCGCTGAAGACAGGAAAACGCATTAATGGGAAAGGTGCTGTGAGCGTCCGAGCTTTCTTTGCAACATTCACGGATGCAAGGACAGAACTTCTGACCTCTCTTTTCTATCATCAGAGCCATTCAGAAAGCTAAGGCACAGAAAACACTGTCTTATGGAACCAGACCTCTTTAGTGCTTTCATTTGCTATGCTTTTTTAACTTTTTATATATTAAATATTTACATGTATGTATGTAAGACTAAGTGCTGTGCAACACTTCTTCCCCCACAATACTTCTATTGTCAGTAATTGCTTTCAACCACTACATAGGAGTTTCCATGAGGGAAGAAAAAAAAGGCTGGAGAGATCTCTGAAGCATCAGGATTTACCTTATATTTCACAGCTTTCTCAGCACATCTCATTGGGAAATGAATCCTCTGACTTCACAACATCATCCTTTCCAGTGCATAGGTCATCAACAGATGGTAGCATACAGAAAAAAAATGCTGTTTCTGAAATATTCATGTTGTTTATTGCTCTAGGTTGCTCCTTTGCTTTGTATCTTGAGGGACACACAAAAATTAAAAACAAAAATCTAATTTCGGTATTAGGAGTCTTGCTGTGCTGCCTGGTTTGCTCTACTTAAGTTCCAGAAATCAAACTAACATAAAATTTTAATTAAAAAAAAAAAAGTAGTGACAGAAAATTTTTTCCTCATTATTTGAAACTCTTCTTTTCATCTGTATCTGTAAAATCACCTTCAACTCCCAAGATCCACATACATCACCAAGAATCAGAAAGTCTGAAGGAAAGGATGCAGAATGAAGGGCCTGTGACCCACAGATCAGACATAAACCAGCACTGGAGAATTTTAGTTCTCAAAAAAGATTTATGTTCTCCTCCCAGCAGCAAAGCAACTAAACACCTCACAGAGATCCATATAGTCACAGGTCCCAGAAAAGGGCTATTGCAGAAAGTCACAAAACAGGCATGCAATACCTGAAAAACTGAAAAATACTTTTTTTTCTCAATTCTTTTCTGGTAAATTGCATTGTCTGTAGAGAAATGTTCAACCTTAACTATTCATCACCACTGAAAATACATGTATTCTCAAGTACATCTAACCTATTAAACAATTGCTCCTTTTTGGCTCAAGTGGTCTTGATTGGGTTTCTGATTTTTCTCACTCACTTCTACACATTTTTGCCTTTTAATTCAAGTAAAATCTCTCAGATATGAAAAATGTCAATAGACTGATGAAAAATTAAACTTCACTTTAAAAAGAAAATGAAAGCTCCACTAGACATGTCTGAACTCTGAGCCTTTGTATGAGCTTAGGCCTCAGGAAGGCGGTAAGAATGAATGCTTATAAACACCAAAAAAAAAAAAATGCTGTTTATGTGACATTGTCAGGTTTGAAAATTTCCGTTCTTCTCACAACTGCAGCAGATCACAGTGCAGCTGCACGTCCTTTTGATGTTTTCTCCACAGCATCCATCCACCCTGAGCCCATGGGCTGCTGCAGGTGGAGAATGCGAAAGACACAGGCAGGAAACATGCAGGTATCTAACAGAAGATACCTATAAGGGATGTGTCTCCAAAGGCTGAGAGTTCACTCATTTTCAAAAACCAGCTGCTTTTAAGATTTCTAGGAGTGGTTACTTCAAATATTTTTGAAAGTGTTGGCCAAAGGCCAAAATTTTCCCCCTACTCTCTCCCCTTTGAAGCCACCCAGAAATTTACTTTGATTTTTTCAAGCACCATCGATCCCAACCAACTACAGCAGAGTCGATGTCCTCATCTCTGCTTGGAGTGCACTTCTGCACTGTGTCACCTTCCAAATTTGGGGGTGGTTAGCCTCAACTGTAGTCCTGGTGAGCAGACCTACCCCCACGGGGCTATCATCGCTCCCTTCCCAGCAGTAGCTCCAAGGGGAATTATTTAGTAAGACAAGAATGTACCATATGATGTGGATCCATCACAGTCTCAAAACAGACCAACTGTTTTGACTGAATAAAGACACTGTTTGTCAGACAGCAAAAAAGGTCTGGATCTCCTTCTACAACAATGTAACACAGAAGAAGAAAAAAAAAAAAAAAAAAAACCAAAAAACAAACAAGAAAGAAAAAACAAAAAACCAAACCAAAAAAAAACACTTTCCTTTGAGCATGTGACAAGATAGTTGGAGAATTCCACATGATACACAAAATAAAACCCGTCCTCATACAAAGTACAACATAGATGAAAGGGGGGAAAAAGTGCATGTGATATCTATAGACACACACTTACATCACTGTTAGGAAAAGCCTGAAAGTATTTCTTTGATTTTGTTAAATTTTTTCATATTTTCCTAAAACCGATATTGCACACACAAAAATCAGGAGTCTTACCACTTGCTGCAAGAGAGATGAGCTTTACAAATTAAAATACTTTTTTTTTTTTAAATGTCAGTTCTCGTTTCCATTTGCAGAGCTCTTGAAAGCAGCGTTCTGTTGGGCCTGCAAGGGACAGGCAGCCCAGGCAGGGACCAAACAAGTTACCTGCTCCATGTGTGGCTCCTTTCCTTTCGACTACCGCACACACGCCTCCCATCTTCAAGAAATTCTGGCTGCTCAGCACCTTTTCTGCTGGAAACCATATCACATTCCCCCAACCACACTTAGCAATAGGATTTAGTCAGCAGAAATGCTGAAATAATATTGGTTTCCTCTGCTATAAGCAAGTACAACATGCGACACTCTGAATTATTCAGCCCTCCAACAGGCCTGGGTAACAAGCCTTTAGCAACATCTAGACACCAGGGACAACGTTTTCTCTGGTGTAGCTCAGATGACATTAGCAGAACCACAACAGGGAGAAATTCAGCCTTAGGCTTATTGCACAGCAGCATTTCATCTTGGTCAGCTCCACCAGGCTCGCTAAGGAGAGGATTTGGAATATCAAGTACAAGAAAAAAACCTCAAACACGAAAATCCCAGGGCATCTCTCGCCTGACATCCCTTTCACAGCATCTGTTTAGAAAGCTGTGCTACGAAGTCGTAAGCACGCAGGGGATCACTCGTGACTTTTCAGTGTGGATGACCTCCTCCCACTGCCTGCCCTCGACTAAGTCTCCTAAAGATGAGGGAGAAGGAAATACCTTTAACTCTTTCACAAAATGTCGCATTGATTTTCAAGGCCAAAGAACAGCCATCTGACGTCTTAGAGTAAGACCATCATGTTTTCCACTAGGAAAACCACAAAAGACTAAAGTGAAGAAAAAGACTAATGCCAGATAGATGTTTCACAAAGGTCACATGAAAGACAGGGACTCTGGCTTCAACGGCAGCCCACGGTAAGAGCACGTCTTGTTTTGCTAAGCTAGTCACTTCGTATTGCTCTTGCACATTGGGGAACAGAAAGCTGCAGGAAACAAATCTGTCTTTGACTGCCCTTGGTCTTTAGAAGCTTAATTACCTTCAGTACCCTCAAACTATCTGGACTGCCTTTAGCAGCTGAAAAAACTCTTTACCTATGCTCAACAATACAGATGTTTCTGACAGTTTTGTTTAAAAATGCAGACAGCGAGGCTTCTCATTTTCCTGAAGCATTAAACTCCCTCTTGAAACATAACCTGGGATCAATTTTATTTCATCTGTTATGTAGTAGTTTTAATAAAGTGTTAAAATGGAAGATATTGAAAAACAACACGAGAAAATAATCCTCTGAAATAATGTGAAAATGGAATGGGCAAATAATAATGCAACTGGAGCAGAAAACTATTACATCCACTCTCGGCTTGCTTACAAGCTGAGCACCTACTCTGCTTAATCTTTCTAAGAGAAGGCAACAAGAGGCACCAGTCCCCACTACAGTCTCTGCTCCTGTAGTAAAACTACTCATTACTGCTGCAGAAAAGAAGTTTCCTCTTTAGAACAAGGGAGATAAAAAAAAAAACAAACAAACCACACACTACCACACCACAAACTTAAATCTGTCTATTTATAAAACTGCTTATGTAAAGATACTATAGTGAATGAAGTATTAAATTATGCAGTGCGAGATGTAATAGAGTGAATTATATTCAGCAAGATCACACACTACTGAAAATATGCAAAAAGCAGTGCTGCTGACTTTCAGTTGTCAAGCTAAACACACACACACATATATATTGCTCATCTCATTATTTTCTACTGTTTCCTTGTGTGATAACATGCCCAATGCTGACACTTCTCCTATTCTCCCTGGCAGACCCTACATTAGCATGTAAATAGCTGGCAGACAGGAGGAAATGAAAGCAAGGAAGAGCTCTTTAATTAACTTTAATCCTCCGAAAATCCATACAGCAATCTGTTCTGACAGTTTTCTACACGGGATCTTCTTAGGAGGTCCCTGAATGCTGCCTGCGGATCACTGCCAGGCTAGAACGAGGAGAAAGAATGAACAAACCAATTCTGGAGACAATATTTAGACATTTTTCTGCTATTAAATGATGACTGGTGACTGCCATCTGGCATTATCAGAGCTGTCATTAGTCCGACTCTGGATGGCAGACAAAGAGGTGCCATAAGCAAGACGATCGTGCACATCACACCCGTCTGACAGCAGCCCCATGCCTGGGGTAAGAGTGCCAGAGCTCACACACCCCCCCCAGATATACGCATACGCATCGAGCAGCCTCCTCTAGTCTCCAGTCTTATACATGCTATACATCTATGCCCTCTGGCCCACATTTTCTCAGCCTGTAGTAAACACAAAATCCTCAAGGTTGAAGAGCAAAGCAATTTCATTGTTAGAAAACTTGATGAAACAGCTGTAGAGTAGTACACAGTCCTTCAAATCCTGAACAGCAGACTATAAAGGAGTTAAGCTGAAATCATTCCTCAATGACTCTACATTTTCCAAATGTGACAAGCGTTATTCGTAATCCTCTATTACAGGAAATCTCAAACAGATTTTGGCAGGGGGAAAAAAAAAATCTAAGAATAAATGGAAGGAGATACAGTGCCACGGTCTTCGGCAACACAAGACTGCCAAATAACTCTTACCTAGCAGGTTAGATTTAGCTGTGGAATTGGTATCCCGCCGGTTGGTGGGAGCCGGTACAAATCTCACAGAAAGGTCACTGGTTCCAGCCATGCCTTGGAGTGACCACTTTGAGGCCACTTACGGCAGAGAGATTTGACCTGTAAAATTCCCCAAAGAGCTGAACAAAAACCCGCTTCCCTGCAGGATGACTGGGAACAGCTTAAGAGCACACACCAGCCAGAAAGGCAAGGAGTCAGTGCTCAGTCCCCTGGGTTTCTTCGGAGCTGAAGGAGGGAGCAGCAGAACTCCTGAGTGCCCAACAGGTAAATTGAGGAAAGCCCTGGCTATAGCACAAAGCCACCTGCACGAAGAGCCTGGAGAGCGGGGGAGCGCGGGAGGCAGTGACGTTAGCAGCCTGCTCTCTTGCTAAGACCTAAAAAACCAATGCAAGATAAACAGGCAGTGATGCAAAGACCCTGACAACATACCTGATGAGGTGATACAAAAGGCAAGTAAGGCTGGAAGAAGAGGACAAAGCAGAAGGGATGCTTCTTTAAGGGAAATCTCCAGCAGGAACAGGACTGCTAGGTCCAGATCCGAGACTAAAGCTCTATCAAGAGGGTCAAAGGTATAAATTTCTACCTGCCATATTCAGGTTCCCCCCATCCTTTTCCGCTCAGATTTCCACAATATTTACATACCTGTTTTAACAAACTAAATTGAAATAATGTGAAAGAAAAACACAAAGCCCTATCTTGCCAATTCCCAGAGGATTCAAAGAATAGACCAAGGAATAAGCAAAAGGTGCCTGGATCACAGACATACTGCTAAGCAAAGAAAATGTATTATACAGCATCAGCACATGTCTATAGACCCGCATCCCCAAGCCCATCAACTAGTTCTCCTGTTCCTATAATGTCATGTTCTCCTGCCAGTTGAACCACACTAAGTATAAACAGTATATCATCAAAATCTCCCCTCCTAATTTTTTAATGCTCTGATATCAAGACCAGACATTTCACTTTATTCCTCATACCAGATTCCAGTACTAGCAGATACAGAAAATATCCAGCATGGCAACTTCAAAAACTTGGTGGCTGATAATGCTCAGAAGAATCATGCTTTTATGAATATGTAAGCATGAATTTCAATAAAATGACCTTTAACTCAACAGATTCCAGCTGAAATAAGAAGGAAATCTCTCCTGACACATAAATTACTGAAGATGAAGGTGTTACTTCTAAGATTTACCTTACACAGAATAGTCCTTATACATACTGATCACTAATCCTCTTTAAACTATGCGCTAGTTCCCGCAGCTTTGAGAAGTCGTGTTCTAATCTGATCTAAATTTTCCAGTAGAGAGAAACTCTATAAAAAGTGTACTGAACAGCTATGAAGACAAATAAAAGATGAAATTGGAATAAGTTCATACAAGCATTATAATCACATTCACAATTAGTAAAAAATTGCACTTTGGCCATCTGGTAAGAAGACCTGGCACTGATAATTTCTGAACTATGGCCTCTCAGCTTATCTGGCTTAAAATGATTGCTTCAGTTTAAGTAAGTATGCAACTACCACTCAGACAGTTGTTTTGGGAAAAAAAAAAAAATCAATTTTAAAAAAGGGCAAGAAAGGAAAAAAAATAAACACACCCACACAAACAGAAAGTAATACCCCAGATAAGGTATAACAGATTTGAAATCTCAATGTGATCACAGAGAACAAGACTACCTAGCTCTGTGTATGTCCCACAGGTGCACATTGCAGCAGACTGATTCATCTTGAAGACAGACAGGTGTGGCAGCGACTGCGATCCGGTTATACTTCGCTTTGCCTGGGAATACAGTGATTTGTTTACTCATGGCAACAGTTAAATCTCATGGGATAGTCAGACACTCATCCAGAGAGAAGACAATAAACATTTCAGAAACTGCGAGTTGCAATACCTGAACTTGCAAGAGTATCTTTATCAAAATCTTTATCAAAATTTGAAAGAAAATAAACCTACCTATCTCCATAGTTTGTTTTTTTGTTGGTTTTGATTGTTTGTTGTTTTGGGGGGGTTGTTTTTTTAGTTTGGTTTTTTTACATTACCAGTTTCATAAAGATGAAAATGAAGACAAACATCAAAACATAAAGTCATGATGCTTGCATAAAGTGAGGAAAGGTCATATAAATGTAAAACATAATGGAGAATTTCAAGTAAGTAAAAGCCACAGCAATAGTAATCATTTATATTTTAAATTCAACACAATGAAAACTTAAAACCCCAAACCAAACTGAGATGGACAGCTGCTTATACAGGGCAATTCTTCGAGTCTATCTGAAGTCAGAAGTAGGAGTGACTGTAGCTGCACTCTGACTCTGATCCAGCAAAGACAAGAGGCTTTTTTTAACCCAGGTTCTCTGCTGTATTTTAACCAGAGAACTGTGATATTTTAACCAGAAATCTGTGACAGAGGCAACTAAATACTTCCAGAAATTAAACTGCACTAAGGAGAAGATATAATAATCTCAAAGCCAGATATTCACCCAAGACCAAAATAACAAAGGTGTTAACAGACAAAAGGAATAAAATGATTTATCATTAAAAAATGGCTATTGTATTGGGGATACTAGACAGCAGCCATCCTCCTATCCGTTTTAAAGGATGAGATAAGGTTGTTCTGGGAAATTAGAGTCATTGGCAAGGAAGTTTCACCTGAACATTAATAAAATTAGTTAAGAAGGTTCAGAATTACAAAGCATCTTTTTTAGTTGAGTGTAACAAGATAAAAAAGAGATAGAGAGGCATTTTGTTAAAGTAATTTAAACTGAACTAGTTAACAATTCTTTGAGAGAACTCACAGGAGAGCGAACTAGTGAATGCAGGGCTTTGAAAGTCTATATAAATGACCGAGCATCCCTCAGTTTTAATCATTATGTGAGAGTCAAATACCTGTTGGTAAGAGCTGGCTAATGGAGGAGCACACTGTTCTTCCTTGCCACGGAAAGCAATTAGCGGCAGGCTGCGCTAGGGATTAGAGCCAGCAGCTTCATTCAGTATACTTATTAGTATAGAAAAATAGGGACAAATAGCAAGATGTGTGCTGACAACATAAAATATTAATGTTAGCAGAGTCTAGAGACAAGGGTGAGGCATTCTGGAGTACCTAAAAAAATTAATAATGAGGGAAGAGCAAAGGCTGATAAGCAGATTGAGCACTACAAATGCAAGTTAATGCAAAGTGGAAGGAAAAAAATATTAGGTTTCATGCAGTGTGCACGCAAGCAGTTTTTCAACCACAATCTCCTAGGTGTTTGATTTGGACGCCCCTTAGAGCTATGACTTCCCTGCGGACATGCCAGCCAGCCATGGCTTTCAGAGAGGAGGGAAGGGACCCCAGCCTGTGCCCATAAGCCAGAGCACAACCTCCACAAACAAAACCACTTCAGCCGCACAGCTCCAGGAGAAAATCAGATCCTTGTACTAATACAGGCTCACCGAAATGATACTAGGTGCTTCCAGGATATGACAAGAGTCAGCAGGTGCAGAAAATCAGTGAAATGCTGATGCTAACACAGCGGAGCAGGCCGTGTCAGGGAATACACACATGCTACGGCAAAGGACTTGCTATCTGAAGGAAGGTCATTGTCACACAGGTAAGGCACAGAAAACTGCAGGCTGCATTGCGGGACTCCATAAAATCCAAATATTCTCAGTAAGAGATGCAATAAAGATTTAACAGCTCTTCCACAGAACTGTTTGACTTGGGCTCAGGTCTTCAGCTGTTTCATCTGAATACGTCGGTTCCCCATCCTTTTTTATAACTGAGATAACTGCTTCTCTATCTCACAGGAATGACAGAAGGAAAAATGCAACTCTAAACATTGAGTACTGCTAAAATATGAGTGACAATGTCATTCAGGTTCCCAAAATAGACAGTATTTAACCTTCATTAGTTGTTAACAGCTCTCATAAGTCTAACAAGCATTGATATTCAGATATTTATAACAAATTTAACTCCAGATCAAATCCTAAGACAAAAAGGAGAAAGGACAGCCAATGTAACAAGAAGATTCCTCCTCCGGAGTTTCCTATCACTACTTCTTGGGACAAAAATTGGCACAGAAAAAGAACTCATTGGTCTGGATGAATAAACGTCGTAAGGCCCAAAGCTCTCCCTGGGGAGACCAGCGATCTTGCTTGTTACATCTTAGCAAAACATGCAGTAAAATAAGACGATACCATTTTTCTTAAGTTGTATTTGTATGAAGAATGTGAACTCTCTAATTTACATTTAATTTTATTAGCCTTCCTTTTAGCATATTGGAAGTTAATTGCAAATCAAAACTTGAGTAAAATAGGACGATACCATTTTTCTTAATTTGTATTTGTATGAAGAATGTGAACTCTAATTTACATTTAATTTTATTAGCCTTCCTTTTAGCATATTGGAAGTTAATTGCAAATCAAAACTTGTGATGCAGATCGTTGGGCATCCACTCATTCGCATGGAGGCATAACCACAATCCATGCGCAGCGCCACAGCACAGGAGACACAGCTTGCAGGTTCTCTCAGCTGAAAAGCATCCAAAATACAGCAACTTCTCCATAAAGCAAATGAAGTACCACCCCATGCCTACCGGCCCGGGGTCAGCAATAAGTCCTTTACCCACTGTTATTGCTAATTCAACCGGAAATACATACTTTGATGTTTTGGCTGAAGTTAAGAGATCCGGTTCCTTCAATGGAGCAGTTTGACGTTAAGCCTGTGTAAGTGCTGGCTGACGAGGGGTAACAATTGCACATCCCTGCTCCCTCTCCTTGAAGGAACACTAATCAGACAAAACCCACCTCTGCCAAGGGAGCAGCAGTAAGTACATAAACACCGACAAAGAAAACCCCAAACTCACCCTATCGAGGTGAGATGCAAAAAGACCTCCTCAGAAAGTCAGAGGCAGATTCAGAGGAGTCAGTTTTAGCTGGTCCCTTAGAGGGATCAAATCATTCCTAATGTTGGGGAGCGAACTCCAACAGAGATCGCAACTCAGGATGCACCAACAGCTGCAGCAGAAGGACCTTCAGAACCTCAGAACTCACTAACCCATTTCCGGGCAGGGAGGAAAGTGGGGCAGTGAGGGTATGCACGTTTAATTACTCCCGTCTGTACTTCTGGTTTGTTTGTGTTATCTGAAAGAAAACATCAGATTTAGAGCATATGTTTCATATCATTCAGCTTGCATATGCCCCTAGAGAGTTAAACTATAAACCTGGCTATTATTTACAGATGTTCTGCATCCTATTTAGGATAATTTCAAGGGATACAGCAGTTTTCTTTTTTTTCTTCTCTTTTATGCAAATAAAAAAAACAATCTTGGAATGCAAGGGCTACAAACATAGCCTCAGGTTAACACCACACATGACAAATTCATGTGCATAGGTATTACATAAGAAACATGCTGGCTAGCATGAAAGGAGGGGAACGGGGGAGTTAAACAGCTTTCTTGGGTTTTTAATCATTTCTTTGGTAGAAAGATTTCATTTAAAGCCTTTAAAGTGTGACAAACGTGCTCCATCACGAACAACTCACTGATCTACCTGTGAACTGTATCTCTGTGACAGTTACAGCACGGGGAGAAAGCACAGGGACGAGCACAACCAGGCGCTCAACAGCTCTTCTTGTAGCTCACACATTCAAAGAAGAAATGGCCAATAAACTGAGTGGTACTTTTCTGCTCAGGAGCAGAGAGGATTATTTAGAGGCCTACGGAAGCAGGCAGCTCTCCTGCAGAAGACAATCACCAGGGCTGTTCAAAGCCGTGCCTGGATGGGAGACTGAAGCAGAGGAGGAGGAAGGTGCAGCTCCTGCAGCTCCCTGGTGTTTAGGGGGGATAAGTAATGGCTCTCAGAAAATTAATAGCTTTGTGGCTTTAAATGGGAGGGAAAAGGGAAAAACAAACAGATGAGTAGCTTGATATTTTCCTAGAAGCGAAGAGCTGAGATTTACTTAAAGGACTGGCAGAGTGAACTGGAAGTAGGAAAGAAACCACATGCGGGGAGACGCTCCAAGCACCGCGGCGGCAGAGGTTACCCCAGCGCGGGGGCTCTGGTCCGTGCGGGCTGAGCCCCTGCAGCCTCGTGAGCAGAAGGGGTAAGAGGGGAGAAGGATGATGGTCAGGGTTACAGCAGGTTAAAACAGGCAGAGATGTCACTGGACTAAGTATTGCCACTTGTTCACGTTCACTTCATGCAAAAGGTCAAAAATTCTCTTGCAAGGTGGTTTTTATTTTTA
>KL258461.1:45972-64267 GCA_000699545.1 Podiceps cristatus
ACTCTTACTTACGCTATCTTAATAAACATCTTCACGTTGGAGAGGGATAAAAGGCATTTTGTTTTGATTTCATTATATTTCCTGAAATTGCCTTTTTTCTTTCTGCATTTTTTTCTTGCCATTTGGTTGCGGTGGCCCTCACAGAGGGATAATGCAATAACACTCCTGACAAGGTCAGCTTTCCACTAACTTTGCAAATGGCATTTCCCAATGACAAAACAAGCACAGCTTTTCTTCTTCTGTAATTAATATAACAGAAATGTCAACCTGGAAAGTTGGTCTCCAAAGGTAGTATGTTATCAACAGAAAATTAATTTTTTAAAGCCAGAAAATGTGTCCTTATCTGCAAAACTGGAAATACTATTTATATAGTGGAACTACTGTTACAAGTGCAAAACAAAATTTCTGCAGCTTATGTGTGTGTCTGAAAAAAACAGCAACTGGGAAGAAGAGTTAAATTGCTCAAATTGCTAATTCAGACACTAGATAATTTTGAGAACTGCACATTCGTTTTGCAGATTCATTGTCCACATGCCCTGCAGAAGCACAGGGCTCTATGCTGTGTGCACATACGGAAAGAAACGTTACTTCACATCCATGCTTATTCTTTAATTTAATCATGTGTCTAATGCACAGAATTAGTGCTCCCAGCTGCTCTCCCATCCACGGACGCAGGAACAACCAGCTGTTGGTGCTGGACCTACCTGTAACTTGGGTGTCTCCCACGTGAGGCAGGCAAGAAAGGGTGCGGGAGCAGGGACTCTGCCAGCTGCTTCTCCCATGAAAGGAAATCCCTGCTGCTCGGAGGGAGAAAGGGAAGAAGAGGGTCTCCTCTCCCTGAAAGGGGAATGACTTCTTGGCATCGTCCCATGGAGGGACATGGAGGCATCGTCCCATGGAGGTTGAGCCCAGGGGGCTTCGGGCACACTGGACCCCACCTACCTCAATCCAAACCTACGTGCTATACAGTCAGGTAGGTCTAAGCTCTAGCTAGGACCTGCTGCTTGTTGTAGTCTGAATCTCTCTTTCAAACGCACACAAGTACAGTGAGCCCCAAGTCCCGTCATCTAATTCTTTCTATATTTAGTTTTTACAGCTCCTTACAGGCACACAGGAGAAGCAAACCTGAGCTTCCAAGTGCCATCAGCAGGGTGGAGAAAACCAAACACAGGAAGCTGCACTCACACCTGGGGTGGAGCAAAGAGGGGGGAAGAAAAGAGTACTCAGCTGCAGCAAAACAACAGGTCTTGAAGTTACAGCATGGGTCCTTACAGCAAATTAGCAGAATGCAAATTTTCCTGTGAAAAATATTTGCCATGGATGTCAAACCCAGCCCTCCAGGTGTTTGCAGCTCACAGGCAGGAGATCAGCACAAACCTTCTCAATCACTTGGAGAAAAGTGATCAGGTTAAAACCACTCCCCGCTTCCATTACTTCCACTTCAACCACTTTGTCTCAATTCCTTACAGGCAGCCTTGTGGCACCCAAAATAATAGTGAGTAGAAGATCAAGTAGGGTTTTGTCTCCTGTTCCCTGTACAGAGCAGGTACCTGGGATGGTACGGCACTGGAATAAGCACAATTCGCCTCCTATGGACACAGCCCCTACCTATTAATCTTGTTCCAAATTCTTGACTACAAAAAGCTAGTGATATTTCTGGGGAAATCCTGAGGCTCTGGATTTACAAGGAGAGAAAATTAAGCCTCAGTTCCCCCATTGTCCCAAACTGATTCCACCTGAACAGGAAAATTTATGGATACTGGTTCTTCACAGCTCTTGGTCTAGACGTGTCATGCAACACTAAGGAAAAAAAAAAAAAAAAAAAAAAGAAGGAAAAAAACCAAAGAAAACCCCAACACCCCCCAAAAAAACCCCAAAAAAGACCCAACAACATCAAAAACAGCAGATGCCCTGTATATTGACAAACTTGTAATATAATAATCTCATGACACCATTCAGAATTCATTAACTGAAACTAGAGCAATTCTTCAAATTTGCTATAGTATCTATTAAATAATGTTGTTGTCTCTATCTGAAATACTACCTAAGGAAATGTGCTCATAAAACAGGGAGCAGTTCATTTCTACTCAATGCAACAAATCATGGGTCAAAGAGCATTTCCACAATGCTTTGAAAAAACTCGTTTGACTTCTAATATATTCATCAGTTTAAGCAATGCTTGACCTGAGATGTTGTGAACATGCACTGAACAAAACAGTACTGCATGATACTGTGCCAGGAGCAACCCAAAACTCCTTAATTCTCCAGACAGTCCTTCAGTTTTCTGAAGATTTTGGGTCTTCATTTGAAAGGATGCTCTGAGTGACTGGTGTCTTGAGTAGTGCAGCTGTTCTTACCAGAGGCTCACATCACATTTTGAAATAAGCTACTGTGCAATTACTTAATTATCTCTCTCTCCTATCCTTTAAAAAAATCCACTGCAATTCAACTTGAAGCAAACCCAGTTAATCCAGTTTTATGGCTCAGAATTAAAACAGAGAGAAGTCAGAGATTCAAAGCTGCAGTTCTTGTGGCAATACCACCACTCTAAGAGACACAGATATTAATGCCTTCAAACCATAAGTATTTGAGGAACAAAGAAAGGAAAAAAAAACCCTTTTTGTGCAGCTTATCCTAGCTAGTATTTTCGAGCTTGCTGTTCAGAAATCCTAAGTCATTTCCCCTGTCCTTGGATGCCGCCCAAGCCCATGCCTAGCTACCTCACTCGCCTCCTCTTGCTGTTCATCTTTCCCTTGCTTGCGAGGCGCAGAAGTGAGGTTTGTTCCGCCCGACGTCCCTTAACAATAACTCCCTTATTCCATCCATCCATCTTCCCTCTTGCTTCTCTGCCATATCGACTTGACCATCCTTCATAATTCAGGGCTGAGGAGCTAAGGAATAAATGTTACAGCACACGCATCAAGGGAACTATAACTTTGAATTACCTGACCTGGGTGAGTTTAAATTCTCAGCCATAACATTGGATTAACCTAATTTCTTTTTATTGAATATTTTACCTTTAAAAGTCCTACAGCCCTTTCTCTCAGAGAAATATGAGAACTGAAGGTGATATAAATTCTTTTATGGGTATATTTCTAATTTTCATAATCTAACCTCTTAGCACTGAGCATTAATATCTAGTGGTGGTAGGACAAAGCAGAATCCAGTTAATACTCTGGGAAAGAGATCACATTTCTATAGAACTTCAAAAATACCTCATAAAATAACACATAAATTTTAACTTTGCTGCATATTCTGCATTGTTATAAAATTTTAGAAAACTCTCTATACACCTCCCTTAAATAGAAATTATGTTAGACATAACATCAATAAGAATACAGAGGCTGCCCTTGTGCCTCCATTTCAAAAGCATCAGATACAAAGGTAGTAATGAGCTCCATATTTTTATCATTACAAGGTTTACCAGATACATGAAAAGGCAAGAGAAAGAATTACACAGGAATGATTCCCCAAAAATTGCTAAGATAATTTTTATGAGCTCTTTCATGCTTCTAAAAGGGAAAAAAGGAAGCAAGGTCCAAGAGTCAATTCATCTTCTGCCTCTAGGCTGGTCATTTGAAGCTAATGTTCACTATTTCCATGTCGAAAGCCCTCGGGTGACTAAGCTCTACTCTAACAAAGCCCATCACCTTCATGCCTCTGTGGGACAAATTCCTATAGGTACTCATACAGGTATACAAAGAGGCAGAATATCCAAAGTCAGTGAAAAGACTAATTTATCTACTAGCTATGAAGAACTAGGGCAACACCAGACCAAGAGCAAAACACCTCACTAGAGAGGATCCAATGGAAAACAAGAAGGTAAGAGCAGACCACACTCCCAAACATCTGCAGCGGCCACAGCCAGTGAACTCAGCCATCTCAGATCCTGAAATCCCCTCAACAGATGCAGTCCGGCACGTCAGAAACTAAGGGAACTCTTAGGCTTTGAAGAGTCATCTTGCAGCAGGATAAGGAAATGAGAACTCAACAATTCTGCTACTTTCTTCATTGAGGAAAAAAAGTGAGTAGTAAACCTATGACCAAATCAGGCAAAGGAAGCTAAATGTCAAAGAAAGAACACCAAGCAAAAGAAAGGCATGCATTTGCCTGGGAGACTGTGCCAGAAAACACGCGTTTCTCCTGTCTGTCAGAAGTCTGCAAAACACATCTGAGAAACAGAAATATTTTCTGGTTTAGTTTAAAGATACTTCCTCCTTCCCAATTGTCTTTATGCACTGCTTTGAAACTACTACAGACAGCCCCTTCCCCAAACACATCGATTTCAGTTCTCCTTACTCATTCTTTATAGAGAGATTCTGCAATTGTATTAGGAAATTATATAAGCAGGCCTCGTGGAACAGCCTGTTTCAAGGAAAAATGGCTTGTACTCACTTTATTCTGGAAGACAATTTCCATTTGCTTAATATAGTCATGATATTTTACCAAGGTAATTATACTCTTAGCTATCAGTAACAATTAAACCCTTAGACTGAGGTTGCTTAATAAAGGTCTCAAAATAAATAACACATTCCAAACACAATATTTTAAAATGTCAAGCATGCAAATAAGATCTTGTAATGAATATAATGAAGCATCAGGTATAAAGCAGCACAAAGTTAGTCTGTCATTGTATAAATCTCTGCAAAAATTGCCATTAGAGTGTTGTGGGATTCTGATCAGCATGCTACAGAAAGGGCAGCACAGGCATTGCAGATGAAACCGTTTCATTAAATGTTATGACCGGTTCATGAGAAAGGCAGGGTGAAGCCACCAACACTGCTATGTTGCTATAGTTGCAGAGCTGAATGACTTGTGTAATGCAGTCAAGACTATGGTGAGCCTGGTAAAAATTTGTATTTGTTCTTCTGGATTTTCTGTAGCAACTTCCATGAAAACTAGAACCAGACCATTCCATTAGAAGCTAAATAAAACTCAGAAGCACACAAATTAGGGGGCAGAGACAAAGGAGAATAATCACTCTCAAACTCTGAGGTCTAGAGATATTTGAGATCAGGCCAATAGAGCCTAGAAAGCTGTCACATATGGAAGGGAAGAGCACGGTCTAAAAGTCCTGACAATACAGACAGCAAGGCGATTAAGATGAAGTAAACCAGTGACAGACATTTAAAACAAACAAAACACAAAACAAACCACACAAAATGAAAAGCAGACAGACATTCTCTTGTCAGAATAAATATCTGCAGAATCCCCTTGTGGAGCATCAATTGCAGGCAAAGAGTGGTACAGCAAATCACCTCCAACGCTGCCACATTTGGGAGGCAGCTGCCCGAGCTCCAGAAGGTGGTTAGGTGGATCAGGACTAAAACACGACACAGTAAGTAACTGGCAGAAGTTATTTGAAAAAAAATCACAACAAATTTGGGTTATATAAAGGAAAAAAACAAAACCAAAAAACAAAACCCTAGTGCTAAAAGAAATTCTCCCGGAACTCTCTTTCAAACCTCACAAGACACAGGGCTGTCAGATGCCAACAGAAGCAAACACAAAACACGGTATTTCCTCAACCCCAACAGAAAATGTCTGCAGCAGCAGTCATCAAACCTCCAAATCCCACTTTCTCCTCACAAAATTTAGCACGCTTTATCCAGTAACCCAGACACTCCTGTGTAAACCACGAGCATGAAGCCCAACAACCACCCTGCATCAGACTGAACTTGGGATCAATGTAACACCAGCTAACGGTGGGGGAGAGATTTTTCATAAAAGCATCTACCTCATCTCTGACCTGTTAGCCCTCATCCTTTAAACCAGGCACCCTACAAGAAGAGTCTGGGAATTAAAATTCATGATGTAACTGCATACTAAAAATTACAATGCAGCAGAGACCTGTTCAAAGCCCCCGTACTCCACAGGCAGCAATTACCTCCTTCTCTGTCCCACAGCAGTTAATGATCATCTTTCTCTTCCCTCCCTATCATTCCCCTCTGCCCATTACTACCAATCATCTTTTCTCTGAAATTATTTAACTGATTAATATAATCAAGTTGAAACTAAAGGGAGCTGTGCTCCATCCAAAAGCCCGTTGAGTCTCTTTCAAACACCGAGTGCTTTGTTTCCCCTCACACATGCAGGATGATCTAGTAAGTACTTCCTCACCTGACAAAACTTGCCTTGCTGAATCACAGAAGAGGGAGCGGTGGAATTGCTTTAAAACGTATTTATTTGCAGGCATAAAAAGGAAGATAACTTGCATGGGTTTATAAAAATCCATGATGGGCAACACGGTGAGCAGAGGGAAAGGACTGGCAAGGGTCAGGCTGACAGCAGTTAACAATCGCGCACGGAGTGGCAGCACGGCTGGTGATGCACGAGCAACGGCGCTGCTTAAATGATATACATGGAGTCACGAAGTGGACTGAAGGAAGGAAGAACTGTATCATAACAGCCAGGGAAAAGCATTTGTTACTACTCATGACACAAAGGAGCAGCTCCATTCTGCCCCGAAGCTGTCCGTGCTACTTGGACGCAGAGCACAGGGTATGATTCCCAAAGGAAGGTCTGGTGCAAGGCATCTGTTTGCCAGAGTGGCTGTTTTTATTGCTACTGAGTACAATACTCAGTGCAATATTTAAAGCTCATTTTTTACATACCCCAGGAAAAAGGTTAATTCACCTTCTTCGCTGAACCCCCAGAACTTTAAGATCCCTCCTTGTGCTTTAAAATCATTTGCCTCCTAAGAAAAACCACAATGCAGGATCCAGTATGACAGAGAAACCATCAGCATTATTTTAAATCTTTACTGATTACAAAACAAAGCAGATGGCAAATCAAGTCATGAACCCTGCATCTGCCATGCTTAACGAACAGTTTAATTACTTAGTCCTATTTCTGATGCATCTCTGCCATTTTCAGCTCTGCGAGACACTTACACACTTTGCACTAACTCTTGCAAAGATATCGCCAGGAACATGTGGTACGAACAGTCAGCTGGAGTTGGTTAATCAATACTTGTTTAATCTCCAACTTTTATGGTGATTGCCTAAATTATGTCTCAATAGAAACAGATTTCCTATCAGATCACATGATCTGGTTGAAAGCTCAGAAAATAAAATGGAATTTTTCAGCCTCTTCTCCAGGCAGCAGAGTACCCAAAGGCAGACAAACGCACAGACGGGAAATAAACACGGCAAAACAACAACATCCACTACAATCAGATTAATTCATTTGCTGCGTTATGCCTTACACGAGAGCAAGGGATGCAATTAGGACAGTGTACGTTCATAAAGTCTACAATTTGAGAAGCAAATTGGGCTCATTTGGGATAAGTTACAAGAAGTAACTGAAATTGAGCTTCACATTTTGAGTTGTTGTCTACGCAAACAGGCAAGAGCTTCCTGCTAAGGATCAAGCACTGGCTGCAAGCAAGCAGGGCATTCAGTCTCTGGTCAAATGCTGTTCTTACTCTGCAGCTTCGTGCAGTGACGTCCACCAGCTCCGCGCACAGGAGGAGTAACTGGTTTAAGGACTTACTGAACTGCTTGCGTGAAGGAGAAGGGGCTGGCAGGTCTGAACCGAAACAGCAGCCAGATAACAAGTATAGCTAAGGGCTGATTGCCACCAGGTAAAATCACATGAGGAGAGGTGGAGGTGAAAACCCCATGAAGCTCCATGCAAGCCATGTTTTGGCCCTTCACATCAGAAGGCTTTGGGAGCCCTTCAGCATGCCTTTATTGCTTTTCTCCAACCTCACTTCTCCCGTGCAAGGTCCATTTGTGCCTCCTGAAAGCAATAGACTAGAGCTTCATTTCCATTAAATAGTGACTCGGTCAGTCGCTTACACTCAGATAAGGATTTTCAGAAAGAGTTTTTCATTTTGGGAGACCTGCATGTCATATAAAATTTCCAAAGAGATTAAAATTTTAGCCATTCAGTAACAGAACTGACTGGTTTTAATAAGTCTGCTTCATAAACAAAGACCATGAGTTGTGTGCAAAGCTCTCAGAAAAGAGAAATACTCACAAGCTTATGGACAATGCAAAAGCCAAATACAAAACTGTGTAAGTAAACATGTCATTCAAAGCCAATACAGCAGTAAATCGAACAGGAAAAAGGGCAGAGATGGACTATGTCTTTCTGCAGCATTTCAGGTATCTCCCACTACTGCTGCATCGGAACTACCTCTGATAATAAAGGTAATAAAGCAGAGACTAAAGATTTCCCTAAAACTCTGAGCAAAGCCAAAGCAAAAAGACAGCACAACAGACAGTGAACCCAGCCAAGTGAATACATCCCTTCAAACATCAATTTATTTTTCATCACCTTAAGTGAATGGAGTGACACTCCAGGAGATACCTTCAAGCCATCAATGCCTAAAAACCTCTAGGGTGTCCAAATCTAGTCTATTTTACTGAAAACAAGGAGATCAGAAAACTTAAATACTGCCCTGATTTACAAGGACATATGGGAGAAAGTAATCAACTAACATGCTCTAAATGGCAGTTTGTCAACAGGAATAACCAGGACGCAGCTCCTACGCCAGACCACTGTCAGAGTTGGAATCAATTGGGCGGGACCACTGCACTGGTATGTCAAAGACTGGAGAATGCTGTTCTTCAAATCTGCCAGGGAGGAGAGATTTGTAGTGGCTCCCCAAAGTATCCTATACTGACAATTGTGCCAATTCCAAACAGTAAACCGACTGGAAAGGCCCAAGTAAGGTCAAGAAACCCCAAAAGGAGGAAATGAGGCAAGGAAGCAAGCAATGGAGGGAGAAGTTAAATGCACTGAAATGGAAATATGAACAAGAGTGAACAAGCGAGACAGGCAATCTGAGAAAGCCAAGAACTATTGCTTGAATCTTACGGAAAAAAATTCAATAGCCATAAAAGTAAGCTGAGAAGAAATCAGATTGGCAAAGCAAGTACCTCCTGAAGACAGCATGTTTACTACTAAAATATTAGGTACTGCTGTTATCAAATGAAGAACAGCTTATCATTTTCTATTGATCTTTTAAAACATATTCAAGACCCGAGACTTCCAGGTTACAATTTGAGCCCAAAGAAAGGATAGCTGTTACTGCATTAATCTGGCACTGTTAAACACGCCTGATGCCTTTCAGTCCTTATTTGCTCAGCATACAGGAACAGATTCACTGCCCTATTAGTGGGTCAAATATACACAAATGCAAAAATCACACTATCAAAAGCAATAGCAAGTCAATCTTATATATAATAGCATCCCTCAAATTAGATTTTCACAGTCCTATTTAACAAGACAAAGATTCACTAGAGAGAGTTCATCTTTTCCATTCTCGAGTTACACCGAAACACACTGTACTACTGATGCCACTAATTAGATGATTAAATACCATTCTAGGTGATATGCTTTCAATGTAAAATAATTATTTTTAACAAGTAATATATTTGCTCAATCTCATTTTGAATCACAATATCATACTTTTTAATTAAATGAAATTCCTTCTTCTGATTTTGCATGAGAAGAGCAACTAGTGGGAGAAACAGTGCCAAGGATAGATTGCCCAAGTACCATAATGAATGTACTTCACAAAGGATCCCTAGCATTCTCTGGATGGAATATAAATTTTATGAGAACAGCAAAGTCTTTATTCCTTTAAAACAGGTCAGTTGAGGAATCATTCAGCACACTGAAAACTTCCACTGTCAAAAACAAGTTTGTTTGCCGTGGTCTCCTGAAGGACATTTCCAACTTTTCCTCTGTTCCTCTGCAGGGGGAGGACAAACAGGGTGGCCAACAAAGCAAGGGCTCTATCTTTCGATATAAACTAGGGTACAATCCATTACATGACAAAGTACTGCTGTCTTTTTGTCCAGTACTTAAAGAAAAGTAATGATATTTTGTGTTCTATGACAAAATATGTTTGTGCTGAGGACTGGAAATAAGTTAACCAAGGGAATATTTTAGAAACCATCTGAGAAACTTCCTTCAGGGCTGAGCAGCCCAGTGCAATGCTAGATAGACGAGAAGGTTGTGAAAGCGGGATTTTTACTGAATTGAATATCCACTGGATCCAATATCCAGCCATGTCAGTACAAAACTAGAACAGGATGGAGGGCTGTCCGCTGCTGGGGGTATTAAAAGACCGAGAAGAGACACCTTTCCTGTTTGGTCCATCCACGCTGACTGCAGTGCCTGCCTCAGTGTGAAGCAGAAGGAACTGCTGTCGTTTTCCTCTTCTCACTTACGTGACTCTCCATGGCACCAAATTCTGCAGCCAGAAGATCTGATAGAACATCCTCTTGTAAAGCAGTTATTTATTTCATGCTTCAATAAGCACTACTTACCACACCACGAATCACAGCTTCTTTGGCTCAACAATGACACAGAATTACACAGAACTGGGTGCAGCACAATTAAAACCAATCAAAATGCTTTAGTTGACACTGAAAATTAAAGCCTGAAGCACAAGCCCCAGAACGGCTCCTTTCCCTCTTGCTCAGACACTCCCATACCAGCACCTTTCCTCCCCGTACACAGTGACGTGCCTGGCTCCCTCTCACATGCTCTTAACTGCTTGAGTCTGACCTTACGCGCACACACGTAAGCTTACTTACATGAGCAGCTTTATAACATCAGGGAGATTGCTCAGATGAGTGAAGTTTTGTAAGAAGCATTCTTGGAAAGTGAAGTAACTATTATTCTGGCTACAGAGAATTATTATTCCCTTTGGGGATTTAATATAAAGTTTTCAATGCTCTACAGACTTCAAAATTATTGTATAGAATTTCATCATGAGAGCATACCTGATAGAGGATAATGCAGACTTCTTTGAAATATCCTATAGAAAGAACCTTAAAACGTATTTTCAATTTACTGGTCTAGTGCCTGCCATTACATTCAAACAGACTTTCAGCATTAGAGGAACGCAAATCTCTTACTCTCTGTAAATTGTTTTTCCACAGGAACAGTTGACAAGGTGCCGTCGTTTTGTTCTCTTTAAGAAAGGAGGCAATGCAGCCAAAGCCATTATAAATTCCCTTCAGTGGCTCAAAACACTCCAGCAACAACATGATTCAAGTCTCTGCCCTTGCACAAATTCAGTGTCTGAGACGAAGTCACGTATCTCCAACACAGCATGAGCCCAGATGGAGGGACCACTAGAAAAGCCTTAGGGTGTACCGGTACTTTTATTCTAATGCAGCCCTAAAGAGAAGTTTCATATCTTTTATGGCACCCGCTATGCAAAGACCCCATAGCGACTCTGTAGTACAAGTTAAGGAGGTGAACAAAGAAGAAATAGCAAGGACTGCACCTGGAGGAAAGAAATAAGGACATGGGCTTTTCCAAACATTATCTAGAAACTCACCTTGGTGAGAAGCAGTACACGTTTCTGCAGCCGTCTGACCAGTGCTTCATGCTGCTCACGCTTCTTCTTCTCATCCAAGAGCTGGCTCTGAATCTGCAGTATTTCTTCCTGTAGCTGCTGCCGGGCCTTCTCCAGTATTCGGGCACTAAGAAAGATAATACAGACCTGTGAAATCTTGACCATTTTCTCTTAAGTCAGATTGGAAAAACCTGATAGGAGAAGCATCACCATGACACTTGGCCACTGGGGCTGGTGCCATTTCATCTTACGGCTGCGCCACTGGAGTAGCTGCGGTCTCATTATCAGCTGTTCTTCTCAGAAAAAGGTACGAGAGAAGCAGCATCCTAGTGACAGCTGCCTTCTTCAGCACAAGACAATTACTGGAACCTCACATATACAAAGCATTTAAATAATCACATATCAATTTCAAAATCAACCAGTTTGCCTTTGAGAAGATGCCTCCTTTTCAACAAACGATGCACTCAGGTTCTACTGTATCTTTTAATCTTCTTCTAACAAAGTAGAAGTAAAACAGAGGTTTAATGTGATCTGCTTTGACAGACAGATAATACTCAGCAAGTAATTATAGCCACCACCTGCACAATGCTTTTGCCAGCAACCTATATTGGAAATGTCTTCTGAGGCCAGGTGGTTAGCACTTCTTTTGCTATGTGGACACAATTCTCAAATAAGCCAGAATAGCTTGGTCCCCTTTCTTCTCAGCTCTCTGTGCAGCATGACATGGTGATGCACAATTATCCACATATTCCTGGAAATGTTCTTCATGCACGTCCTTCAGGCACTCAGTCTTCTGGTGGGACACTAATGGACAGCAGTGCCAATGCACTCATCATGCAGCTCATCACAGATCAAGTATGCTAGCAAAGTACTTGATCAATATCAAAATAAGAGTGAAATAATTCTTGTAATTCTTGAGAATTGATTCATAATTTAAGTATGAAAAGTTCATCCAAGACTGCACTAACTTTAAAGAACGAGCAGGGCATAAAGAAAAGTATCGCACACAAGTCAAAAACCCCCAAGCAAGCTGGAAAGATCAAAACCAACATCTCTAGCTTACGCAGGAACAGAAGATCTTTGTTTCTCTGATGCTAAAAATAACACTGGAAAATTCATGAGTGTTTCAGAGGGGTATTCTTTATCATTATAATTAAAAGAAAATAAAGATGTTTTTAAATGAAACAGCACTATTAATAAGGTACTGTTTAGATAGCTCCCAAAAGGGAATACTGCCTTCAAAGTCCCTCTTCGCTTAAATCAAGTACATCCTGCACTGCCAGGTCACCGGATTGTACTTCTTGGGAAATGCAGATAGGAATTCACCAAAATCCCCAAGCAGCTGTCTCCCTACCTCAAAATCCTCCTCCTTGAAGAAAAATACGCATTTTAAAACAGGGGATGAAGTAGAAGCCTGTTTAAAGCTCCAGTTCAATTTGGAACCATTCACAGACCAATTTAATAATCAGGGACTGTGAAATAGTCTCTGTTGTTGTATTCAGGTGGGGAAGTTCATCAAAAGGGCTTCAAATCTGCATTTGAAACTGGATAATTTAACTGCTAGGGCACCACTACTTCCTTGGTTCTGTTCTAGTTAATCAGTTAAAAAGGGAACCTGTGCCCAAGAGCAGTATCTACGGTGATGGAACATGAAGTGGCACCAGCCTTGCACTGGATGCTCCCTTCCCCATCCCAACCTCAGCAAACATCTCAAATTCTATTAAGTATCCACGAGACTGAAACACCAGCCTTTTTCCTATTCAATAATTCAAAAATTCCACAGGATAAAGTAGAGAATCAATTCCTGTCAGACTCTACAAAATAAACCTATATTAAAACATTTCCTAGAAGCCAACACCCAAAAGGTTGAGTCCTGGCATATTGTGAAATACAGGGTAAAAATGAGTGGTATAACCGAGATCTCAAATGTCACAAGCACATCTATGTAACTCAGGAAGTGTTTACTTGCAGTGTACAAAACCCACACCATTCTGAAGCTGCAGTTGGCAAATTATAAAGCTCCCCACCACTGCCTTCCAGCCCATCCTTTGTTGGAGGTTACCACTTTGCTGTATAGTTAATAAATTCAACAGGTGCGCACCTGCTGCAGTTCACAATACAGAATCCTACAACTTAAACAGCCCTTCAGGGAGAATTTAGGCTGACAGCAATTTCCAGTGGATAGTCACAACTTGGATGGCATCTTAAAACGGAACAGGAAGATTCATCAGACCATGCTTCTCAAAATGCTAGGCTTGAAACACTCATCCTCCTTTCCTTGGGGCTTGTGCTAAGACAGACCTTACACGCATTGCCAGCCTGCTGAGTTTGCAAGATGTCAGCCTCCAACACGGGGCAGAACGGGTGGATGGGAGCAGGTAAACTCAACCACCGTCTTAAGATTTGTTAGTTTATTCAACAATATTCTTTTTTATATGCATAGGGTAAATGTACATACAGAAACATCATCAACTGTGTTATAATAAATTGCAAATAGTTTGCTCTGTCAAAGAAACTGAGTCCTGATTACAGTCAGAACAGAAGCAAAAATGCAAACATAAGATCAAACACCACAAAACAGCCAGATCTTGCATTTGATTATTGCAAAACATTTTGATGGGACAGTGAAGAAATCTTTTTTCTTAATCTCCCAACATTATGACCTATTTCTATAACTGCTGAGTGGACTGACAGATTACGATTGAGTTGACATTCACAAAGAAAAATGAGATATGTGCTAGGTTTCTTTCTTGTAGTAATGAAAAATATTTGAGATTCACCTCTCATGGAGAGCACAGACATTTAGCCACATACACACCATGAACTAGGTTAGAAAATGCCTGTTTTAAAACACAAAAAAGGTTAAGCAAAGAGAGACAAACGGGCAAATTCCTCAGCCGTTGCATGGTGTTTGGGAATAACACCATTGTCTGTTTGTATTTCAGCCTCAGATCAAATGTGATCTTAATGTACATAAAATATAAATGCCAGAGATGTCTATGAAAGCAAACACAATACGTAAACTGTCTGAACTGACTCCGTTACCATAGGTTTCCTTGCTATAAGAAGTGTGAAATTCAGCTCCCTTGCAACTGTCCACAGCATGCCAAAGCAAATTATTGAGGTTCTTTCTTCCTCTCTCAGATTGGTAATTCTTTCAGAAACTGCACCAAATACAACATAAACTGTGTCTATAAGAAAAAAAATCTGAAAGAAAGTTATATTCCTTGTCACACACAGTATTTGAAAGTAGGTGTCCAGCAGCAAATGCTCTTAAAAGTCAGATGTGGGCACTCTTCTTCCACACTGATGACACCTATGGTGTCAAAAGTAATTGCTCACTCAAAATGAGTATTTGAAAAAAAAATGGAAAGAAGGAAAGAAGGAAAGAAGGAAAGAAGGAAAGAAGGAAAGAAGGAAAGAAGGAAAGAAGGAAAGAAGGAAAGAAGGAAAGAAGGAAAGAAGGAAAGAAGGAAAGAAGGAAAGAAGGAAAGAAGGAAAGAAGGAAAGAAAAGAAACAAAGAAACAAAAGAAGGAAAAGAAGGAAAAGAAAAGAAAATCTAGGAGGAGTTCTCTGTTCAACATAAGCTTCGAGAACTGGCAGTTCTAAAAGTCTTTGCAAGTTCAAAGTAAACCTTCTAAGCCTTAAAGAGAAAAAGTCATTTCTGTTTATCAGCCTATTAATGTTCCTTGTTCCACATCCCAGTGAATGAGATGCCAACATCTTTCTGTTCTGAGCTGCTGAGACGCTTCATATTTTGCTCTTCCCTTCTGTAATCCACTTTAATGTAATCTTAATGATAAAACTTCATTTTCCAGAATGTTCTTCGAAAGACTGAGAACAATGATGGCAGAGAGTGAATACTGAAGCTCTAAGATACATTTTAATAATCTCCTTCAAAAAATTACAAAAGCAGCTGACAGCTTTTTTTTTTCCCCTCCCAATGATCTATAAAACATTATTTTAATCATTCCATCCTTTCGGTAGCCAAATTACCACCTCAGAGATACTTAAAAAAAAAAAAAAAAAAAAAAAAAAAAAAAAAGGCAAGCAAACAGGATGCCAGAATCAGTCTGTATATGAACCTGAGAGGAAAACAGGAGGTTCACAGCAGCACAGAGACAACACTGTCTGGGTCATGTTGCAACTCGGGAAAAGATGAGACATTTGCACATAGCAGGGCCAACTGTCAGAAACAAGGATCACAACAAAGAGAAAGCACCAAAAACCAGAGAGCGTGGATGGGAAGAACACTGAAGATGCACAGAGGGAAAACACAGGAACAGTGCTACTGCACGTATAAAACAAGAGAAACGCTGCAACTGTCAATGTCTTCATGACAGAGTCCAAAATAAAAAGATTAGCACACAAGGTAATGAGGAAAAAAAGGAGAAAGGGAAATTGTTTTGTAGCAAGACATTTGGATGAAGGAAAACACACCCATTCCGGAGGCTTAACAGCTTTCATCCTTCTCGACATACCTACACGTTTATAGACAGTACACGTGAAGTCATAAAGTGCATTGGAAACTGATAAACAGAGAGCTTGAACAAAACATTATTTTGCATTCCAATTCTTCTCCCCCGGGTTTTAAAAGCCAACATGAAGGCCTAAGTAGCAACAGGGTAACTCCAGCATGTTTTCAAATTGTCCAGTGGATAAGCAGCAGAACACCCCTGTCTGTGCCCTCCTGCAAGGCTCCTTCCAACCTCCAGTTTCTGGCACAGACTGGAGGTTCTTTCCCCCTCAGCCTCTGCCGAACCTGCCTCGACAGGAACCACCACCACCTGGGACGGGAATTAAAAAGGAAAAACAGAAGGGAGAAGATGATGACAAAACCAGTCCATCTTAAAAAGGGACAGGACACAGGAAATAAAAGGTGGGGCTTGGCAAAACAGAAAAATTTCCATCTTATGTTAAAATGGGGAAAAAAAAGATCCATTATAAAATGCTGCTGAAAAGACGGATGGGAGCTCTGAGAACACCGCTGCAGAATGGAACTGCCCAAACTAATAAATTTAAGGCAGGTAAACTAGAAAAACAAACAAAATGAAGGAGGAGATGATTTGAACATTACAAGTCTTTCAGCTCAAAAGTCAAAGGTTCGGGCGCTAACTTTTATTAAAGTAAGGTGTTTGGCATCTTACTCTGCTTCCTTTCTTCTTCACATCCAGAACTGCAAACGTACTGACGCAGCAGCATCCATCCCTGCCCAAACACTGCGCTGCTGCTGCGACACGCAGCGTGGAAGCCAACACTTTCATGTTGTTATTTCATTAATACATTTAGAAGGAGCAACGATAGAAAATATTAACATCTTTAGTGGAAGTTATCACATGGGCTATATTTTATTTAAAGCTTTACTGTGCCTTACAGAGAGACATATGAAATACTGCTACAGAAAATACTACACAATATAGCCTACAGAGAGTCAGGAGCAAAACAAGCTTTCTTCTTGCTATTTATTTCTCCCAAGTCTTCACCAAACATCTGCAAACGTACTCTTGGTTCACAAATTGCATTTCCTCAAAGACCTTTACGCAACTCACCATCATCAGGTTTCCATAAATCACAGATCATTCAAAATTAAGTAGTTCATATGTCACGTTGCTGCTTTACATACAAGGAAGACTTAAATCATACTGAATTTATAATAAGGGAGCAACATAAAGAGAATTATTTTGCTAGTGTGGACAGGTGAAGTGGGTAAGAAGCAGACAGATGTTTGGAGCTCTGTTGGCATTCTGACAATATGTTTTATTGTTGACACAGTATTTAATTTTACTCCCTAACCAGCAGCATAAGTATCAGGCTCAGAAATGCAGTTTCTTCAAAGTGAACAGTTACGGAACAAAAATAACACAGATTTTATATCTTAGCCCCAGTACAACAGCCATAATTGACTGGCAGGAGTTAAGATTTACTAAAAGAAATTCACATCAGGCACCTTCTGCTTCCTTTCATTATGGGGTCAACACGCTTGCTGCAACGTACATGGCTTTGCTGACTGCAGTAACAGAAAGGAACCAGAACAAGGAACCCTGCCAAAATGCAAAGGCCAGTGTGGCTCTGTCTGAACGGATATTTAATCAGCTACTCAACATGAGATTTACTGTTATGCTAATAAACATGCTTTCCACATCCACCATCAAGGTGAGAATGGAAGCAACATCTTAACAAATGAGAGACTTGTGTGGTTTGATTTTAAGTTGAAACATGAACAGTTTGTTAAACTTACCAGATGTCATCTGGAAATACAATACAGCAGAAAGGAACCAGTCTAGGAGGTTCCTGGAGTGTGTGGAAGAGACACAGCTGCTGAGGGAACCCACTGGAGAAGGTGTCCACTGGGCCTGTCGTTTGTGAACAGAGAAGGACTTGTAGGCGATGTGATGGCTGGAGGCTGTCTTGGGCAGCGTGATGATAAAATGATAGAGTTTTCGATTCTCAGAAGAGTAAGGGGAGGGGTCAGCAGAACTGCTACCCTGGACATCCAGAGGGCAGACTTTGGCCTGTTTAGGTTGACGGAGTCCCTGGGGAGGCAGCCCTGAAGGGCAAAAGAGTCCAGGAAGGCTGGACATTCTTCAAGAAAGAAATCTTAAGGATGCAGGAGCAGGCCATCCTCATGTGCTGAAAGACAAGCCAAAGGGGAAGACCACCAGCCTGGCTGAACAGAGAGCTTCAGCTGGAACTCGGGGGAAAAAATGAGTTTATGACCTTTGGAAGAAGGGGAAGGCCACTCAGGAGGACAAGGAAGTCAAGAGGTTATGCAGGGAGAAAAACAGAAGGGCCAAAGCCCAACTAGAACTTAATCTGGCTACTGCCATAAAAGACAATAAAAAATGTTTCTATAGATACATTAGCAACAACAGGAGGGCTAAGGAGAATCACCATCCTTTATTAGATGGGGGAAACAGTGACAAAAGCTGAGGAAAAGGCTGCCTTTACCCCAGTCTTTAATAGTAAGA
>JMFS01016049.1:0-15308 GCA_000699545.1 Podiceps cristatus
AGACCTCTCTATGATTCTATGATTCTATGATATGTGTTTGCCTTCATATACTCTGGGCCACTGTGAAAGTGTGGGATGAAACGCTCTTGTTCTCCTCTGCTATTCCCCGGGACACAATGTTCTCTGGCAAAGACCTCCTCAAGCCCAAACCCGTGTATTTGGAGCAGCAGAGCTCGCTGCATCCCAGGAGGAGCACTCGGTCTGAAGACAGCACAGATATCTCCTCCTCTTCTTGCTGCGTTGGATCAAACATCCTCAAAACCAAACACCCTTGTGACAGAGGAACAGATGTCCATCCACAATTTAAAATCTCTCTGGAATTCCACTGGAATACTTAGCAGTTTTTCTTTTGCTGCTGCTGTTGTTGTTTTATTAAACAGAGCTGGATTAAAAAATAGCATTTAACTGAAGAAACTGAACATTGTAATGAGTTTTGTGGTCAGGCAGTAATTATATTAGCTTTCCCTAAAACTGGATACATTCACATTCTCATCTAATCACGTTTTCCAAATGAAGCAGGGGAGAAAAAGGTCATAGTATTATAGCCAGCATATTTTGTTTTCCTCTGGAAAGAGTACAAGAATAGTTTCAATGGAAACAGTTTGAGATTATGCTTGATAATTTGTAATTAACTCTCCAGGGTGCTGTGAGGCCTAATTAATTACTTATTGGAAAGCATTTGGAGATCTTGGATGAAAGTTGCTGTAGTAATGCCAAGATTTGTTGTTATTGTTATCGTTAGGTATTTTCCATCCCAAATGCACTTAGGTGGAAAATGTACCTTTATTACCTTACGATATCTTACAACCAGGACTAATCTGCTGAAAAGCAGTATTTAAAAGCTGAGAATAATTCTCTCTGCCGTGGGAAGCTGAAGATGTTTATTCTAAAACTGTGAATATAATTTATGAATAAGCCAAATACATAAATTGCATTCAGAAGTTCTGCAGTAATAACACGCTTTATATTCTCCATCTGCAGATAAGCAGGTGCATCTATTTGTAGAATTTGTCTTAGGTTATGAAACTGTCTTCAGTGCTATGAAACTACTGCATCATGAAGGCCTCAGTGTGTTTAGCATCCAGCATGTGTTCTAAGGTCTGTCAACAGGAACACATCACCCAAATGTAATTAACCCAAATTAATACAATAATGGAGGGTCATTAAGATATTAGGATTCCTATTCAAATCAGGCCGGTACCTTGGTGCAAAACATTGAGAAATGAATCCATCTCAATTTATTTTTCAAAGCACATGGGTTTGCAGAGTGGAGCAGACTCACATGTAAAAAAGAAGACAGATGTTAGTCCTTCTCCCAAAAGCCAGAGAAGAAAAGGACAGCTTCAAAAAAACCTTGGAGGAGTCTTGAGCTGGAGGAAGGAGCTTGCCTTTGCAGTAGGGTCTCTGCTGTTCAGCTGAGCTCTGAGCTGCAGAGGAGAGAAACCGTGAGCAACGGAATAAAAGTGACATGCAAGGACACAAGAGCCTTTCCGTGTCTCCAGACAGAATTCAAAAAATGTTCCATCTTGCTATAGAAACTGAGAAAGCTGTAGAAAATTTTCTCAGAATTATATATAGACATTTCTCTTCTTTCCCCCTGCTCCCCACCCCCACGATCTTACTGTTGTATGGTAGCTAAATCTAAAGCACTTGGTTAAATTATGCTCTGTAACCCCTAACCGTATCTTTGCATTTACATTAAGTATCAAAACCTCTTGAAAATTCCTGAAGTTGTGAAAAAGGATCTATTTGTGTTACATCGAGGAGTCCAAGAGATAGGAAACATTCCTGAGGTTTCCTCACTGTGAAGAGCTAACAACCCGAGAGGCTAAAGCAGGAGGCTTTGCTATGCTCTGTTTAGACAAAGAAAAGCTGAAGTCTGAAGGTTGTGTGTGTCTTCCAAATACAGATCTACCCTGGAGGAACCCCGCCAGTGCTGTAAAAGTGTGGGTAAAAATAGGCAGCAATATGCATGCAATCTATGATACATATAATAACTATATACAGAAATATGGTTTACTAATAGTAAGTCTTCATGCTTTCTTCAGAAGAAGAAAGATCTCAAAACTTACTACTTTTAATATTTTTCTAATGTAGTAATATATTTATGAATAAATCTCAACATATGCACAAGATAAATACATGATACTGTTTTTTATGGTGTTGAATGCACCGTTCCCTCAAGCATTAGCTGTTTCTAACAAGCAGGTTGTGGTGTCTCTCTGTTTACCTTGTCAGCAGAATTCATTTCTGTTATCAATCTTCTGGAAGAACAAAGTTTCTAGATATGCCTCAAAGGTGAACATAATTATGCTGTTTACATTGCTATTCCTACAGGGATCATAAAATAGTACTTAGAACAATGTTTACAGTCATCAACGAGGCAGAAATCACTCTGTACATACCAGAAAGGCAAGAAAACAATACCCTGTCACTAACTAATTGCAGATGGAACTGAGCTGTATAAAGATCCCCCGTCTCGCATGTGATCTAGGTGCTGGGTACATCAGTAGCCTGAAGCATCCAGCAATTACCCTGTCCATCAAATCAAAATTTCTCTAAGGTGTTTTCATTTGGGCCCTGCAGACGATGTGATTTACCAATTTCTAACTTTATATGCAAAGCAACAAAATAAATAAACCAAATGTAATGAAGCATGCTTTCATGCACCAACTAAAACACATCCTTCCCCAATGGCAAACTTTTTCATTTTTTCTGCTAGGGTCAGGGAAAAAAGTTAAGTGAAGCCCATAGAAGATTTTCCTTTAACTTCAGTGCATTTTGGGTCAAAAGTTTGCAGAGGGGCTGACAAAACCCAGGACTGAAATGGGAATCTTGCTGCAGGGGGGTTCACACCAAGGGAGCATGGCTGCTCGTCCTGCCTTCCTCTGTGTGCACGTGTGCATCGAGAACATAGCTACAGCAACATTTTTTAAAGTTACTTCTGTAAAATATACAAGAAATACTGATTTCAGACAAGTGTAGCAAGGATAATTTGTGCATTGCTCATAGATGATGACTTGGAGGCAGTTGGGTTTTAGCACAGAAATGGGTATTTTCCTTATTTCCTGATTGCTAATCACCAGTCAGTCTGTTCCATTCAACCTAAGGTAACTGTGATATGATCTTATATTCACAGTTTTCCTGTTGTAATATTAAGCTTTTCCTGGCTGACACTTTACATTCATCATTTGGCGACTTGGTAGTCAAATATCCTTGCTGTTTGCCGGAGGCAGAGCGCAGGGGAGGCATCAGCTCCATCGCACATCCATGGGAACGTCAATGACAGAAGTTCAAACTAATCAGCCAACATCATCAAATATGTATCATAACAACCCAAAAGCTATCATTTTGGAGAGAGGGAAAATAATAAAAGAACTACAACATATGAAATGCATCAAGGATACAGCAAAAACCAATCTTTGTGGGAATCCTTGGACCTTGTCGACACAGCACTGTTGTTTATGGAGGCAATTACCTTGGTATAAACATATTGCTGATATAAAAGTGCAACTTTAGAAGCCAACCAGATGGAGGACATGCCTTTACCCTGGTTAACCTGGATCGCATAGGGGTCTCGTGAGCCCTGAGGGACAGTGGTGCCGTGTTGCTGGCCCAACGCAGGGGGTCCCTCTGAAACCTCAGCATCATACCCAGGGGGCTGGGGCTAAGGTGAGCACAGCCCCCCAGTATTGGGGTGCCAGCATGAGAAGTACAATGGGGCACCACAGCTACATCTTCTGTACTTAACACCATGTGTTGGAAATTACTGTCTAGAGACCAAAGAGAGTTTTGATGTTGTTTCAGTCATTTGCCTTTTTTTTTTTTAAATCTGTCTAGGAGTGAGAGCTGATGAAGTCACTGGGCACATAAGCATGGATGACAGTGAGGTCAGGGTTTCCACCAAGCTGTGAAGCTTGTTCTTAACATGGCATTTCCAGCTGCAAAACACAGGCCAAATTCAAGGTTACTGCTGTCACACATATTTAGGAGGTGACAATCATGAAAGAAAAGGCATCAGAGTCCACTAGAGGTACAGCACAAACATTATCAATTTCACAACCCATCTGTTAAATCCTGATCTCTTTAGACCTATTCCCAGCCTGACAAAATAAAGCTCTAAGAAGACAAAGGCATCTTCTAATAACTCAGAAGACTGAAATAAAACATTTTCATGGTTTACTGTATCTTTTTTTTTTTTTTTTTTTTTTGTGTACAGATATTACAGTCTCGGCTATTCACTGAGTTCTGCACTTACACTATTTGAATTGACACTGGAGCTGGTGTTGGCTGCTGTTTTCTTTACAGAGTTTCAAACTAAAGAGCTTATCATGTCTCGAATACTTCAACGTTGAATCTGTGTCCATATTATTACAAAGAGGCAGTTTTGGTGTTCTTGCCTTTCCAGAACACTATTCACATTATCTTCTGCTAATGGGGAAATATTTAGAAGCCTGTGCTACCTCTAAAGCAATGACAAAATTTCTGAGCAAATTTGTTGGTATATATGAATTTTTAAACTGTCCTTATTTCATCTTAAACTGAACTCACCAAGTTCAATGGCCATTCACATGTAAGAAATCTCATTGGTTGTGATGGACCTCTTTCTGCATCTCTTAGTAATAATAAACATTTCAAATTAATTATGTAATTAGCTATCCTCAATATCATTATGTAACCAGATTTTTTTTTGATCATCTACGTTAACGTGATTTAGCAATTAGGAACTACACCAGGGAAAAATAAAAAAAAAAAAAAAAGGAGAGAAAGAAAAGAAACAGAAACTGCTCAGAAAATTTCAGACCAATGAAGAAAACACAGCTGGGAGCTGGGGGCAGCACAGACAGAAGGTTTCAGCATGGTGCTTTCAGGTGTCAAAGAGGACTTCTCCTCCTCCTCTGGAGGTCTATTCTGGTTGGAAGGATCCCTTCGTCATGGCCCTGACCACCCCTCAGGCAGAGCCAGCGGCTCTGATTAATCTGCGCGACCCAGTGAGCAGGAGCAAGCAGCAGCTCCACTCATGTTTGCGGGAAGGTTTCTGCAAGGACCAGATCCAAGGGCTGCGCTGGTGCGAGGGGTCATGTCGCCCCGACACGTGCTCGTGGCAGAGAGGTCATCACCCAAGAAAACATCTTGATTGCACCGTTTGTCCCCCAAATTGGAGCAAAATGCCTGGAACATGCAGGAGGAAGCACCGGCAGCCTTTCAGCCTGTGGTACTTGTCTGTGCTGCATTTATAAAAATGTGCCTTTTCAGTCCCTGGGATTCTATTTCCATGTTTGTCATCTCCTAGTCATCCCTAAACCACTTCACGCTTGTTTTCTCTGGTTTCCTTCTTCTCCTTCCAAAGGTTGCCAAAATAATTGCACCCTTCATACTGATCATGTTGCAGCCTCTTTTTCCACACACTGCTACTCCCTAATGACTGATTTCTTTTTTATTCTTTCTTTGAGACCAGAAGGGACTCTGCATCGATGTATCCGACCTTCCGTAACGTGTACTGAACACCTGTCTTCCAGAAAGACACTCAACCTTGATATAAAGACGTTAAAATTAAATTTGTCATTTCCATTGCTGCTTTAAATTTTAACTATCTTACTTTTCTGAGTAAAACCCTAGATTCCTTTATTGCAATCATATTTCAATTTGTATATGGATAAATTAATGCACAGTTTCTTAGGTCGACCAGGAGGACTAGAATATATTCAAGAAATCTGTTTCTAGGAAGCTCTAAATTACATTAGCAATATATTTTAGTAATAACAATCAAGCCTGGTTCATTTCCTTGGGATTAATGACTAGCTGGGAGAGCTGATGGCCCCAAATAGTAGTCATTATTTTATTAGAGATCTTTTTTTTGTTTGTTTTTAATTAGGCAAAGATTAGAAAAAATCCTGTCTTCTCTGTGTAAGAGGAATGAGAGCATCACAGGAGAAAAAATACAATCACTCAGAGTAGGGAAAAGGTCTCTTTAAAATGCTTGATAACCTTTGGTGAGATCACCAGGTTAATACTGTAACACACCAGTGTTTTCTGTGGCTTTTGTCTGTTCTCTCAGTGTTTGCATTTCTCTGCTCCCAGAGGGTTTTCTGTTGATGTTTTGAAAAATGAAGCATGTAGATTTGGAGGAACATTTGTAAATATGTTGTGCACTTTCAGAAAATGTTTTACAGCACAATCTTTTATGACAGGTGGCTCTGTCTGACTTCAAGTCTGTCAGGTATAATGCATTGAAAGTGGATGAGGAAAAGGAAGAATGGAAAATGTCAAAGACCTTTAAAATATATATAAAAAAATCCAAAGCGCTCTTTGACCCTTGGGCGGGGAAGTCAGAGATTTACAAGCCAGTCAATTTAACCCCTCTTATCAGAAAAATATTGGAACAAATAGTTAAATTAAATAAATGCAAATACCCAGAATATAGTAAGAAAATGGGTAGCAGCCAATACAAGTTAATCAAGAATTGTGACACTATTGTGACAAGATTCTTCATCAGGAGCTGTGTAAGATATTTTCTTCTGTCACAAGGCAAGAGACTTGTACTGCTACAATGAAATTTTCTTACATTAACTTGGCTTAGATGAGCTTGCTAGGGTGGGTAGTGAAAAACTGTCAGAAAATCCACACTGGGAAGGAAGGCAGGAGGGGCCTGAGGGTCAGAAGAGAAGGACCTTATCAAGCAGCTCCTGAGAGAGTGCTACATCCTCATCTTCCTGCAAATCCATGTTTTATCGGTGACCAGTGAGGGTCAGAGTACAGACTTATAAAATGACACTTAACATGAAGCAGAAAGGAACTGCAAGCACACTGGAACATGAAGGGGGAAAAAAGAAAAAAAAAAAAAAAAGGAAAAAACAAAACCAAAAATAAACCAATAATTTCAAAATGGTCTTGATGAATTATGAAGTTGACCTGAGGAGAAAAAACGAAACAAAAAAGAAAAAGGTGCTATTCCATAGGAACAAATTTTGTTTTACCAGGAACAATCAGCAGCACAAATAGACTAGAAAAGGCTATTTCTGTTGGAAGGGATTTACAATGATCATCCAGTCCAACTGCCTGACCAATTCAGGGCTGACCAAGTTAAAGCCTGTCGTCAAGGGCATTGTCCAAATGCCTCTTAAACACCGACAGGCTCAGAGCATTGACCACCTCTCTAGGAAGCCAGTTTCAGTGTTGACCACCCTCTCAGTAAAGAAATGCTTCCTAATGTCCAGTCTAAACCTCCCCTGGTGCAGCTTTGAACCATTCCCACCTGTTCTATCACTGGATCTCAGGGAGAAGAGATCAGCACCTCCCTCTCCACGTCGCCTCCTGGGAAGCTGCAGAGAGCAATGAGGTCACCCCTCAGCCTCCTGTTCTCCAAACTGGACAAGCCCAAAGTCCTTAGTCGCCCTCAGAGGATATCCCTTCTAGTCTTCCACTGGCTTTTTTCCCCTTCTCTGGATGCATTCAAGGACCTTCACATCCTTCTTAAATTGTGGGGCCCAGGACTGCACACAGTACTCCCGGTGAAGCTGCACCAACACTGAATACAGCAGGAAATAGAGGATGGTGAAGAGTCCCTAGTTAGGGGTGCTGTAAATCAGAAAATGATGCAGAACTCAACCAACAGTGGCTGAGAAGAGCAGAAAGTATGACCGGAGGTTTACAAAATGTGTGACTCTCATAGTCATGAACACATAGTTACCATCCTTGATTTTGGGGAAAGAAGAGGCATGGTATTAAATGACAAGGTGGTACAGACAGTGATTTCATACATAAAGACAAGGTCAAAAATATTTGAAATCAGGCTGATTCTGAGGACAAATTTCATAACTATACCTGACCAAGTTTCTCTGGGGTTTCTTTGCAGCTTTTGCACTTCCTAAAAAAAGGTATCAAGAAAAGCAGAAGGGAAGAAGCATTCTCAGTGTGTCTGATAAGCAGAAACCAGATATCTCAAGCAAGAAAAACTTAACCCACCATAGAAAAATTGGTGTGCAAAGTTCAGATCAGTTTGTTCCTGAGTTTCAAAACAACTTATAAATTACCATCATCTTGCAGGTTTGGTATCTCTTTAAATGTATTATTTGTAACTTTAAATGTTGCAGCTAAAGAAAATTAGTGCCCGTGACGATGTTGTTTTCAGTTCAAGCAGACTCTTGATGACTTTGTCTTTGTTAACTTATTTGTCTTTGCTTTGTGAAATTATCTGCCATTAACTCATTATGTTCTGCAAATCCTCTGCAGTAATAACTACATGCAACAGCCCTTCTGTCTAGTCAGTTGAGATTTGACAGCCTCTGTTTGCTAAACGTATCACTTCACTGAGACTTTGGAACACACTTTTCATCTCTCTCCATTCTCATTATCCAGCTAAGGTCCTTATAACATATGGTCCTATTTTCCTAATTGCATTCACTGTTACACGTCAAACCAAGCTAATCTTTCAAACCGTCAGGCTAATCAGTACAAAATGCATGGCCACTGTTTGCACACATGCTGGTAACAAGAGGGGAACAGGACCTACACAAATCAGAAAATGCCACTGAGTCCCAGCTGGCTTGTTTATTCCTCCTTCATTTTCTAAGATTATCTGAAATGCATCTTCTTTTGCATTTACAATTTCAGAGTAATTTTCTCAGCGGCAAACTATTAGCACTGGTGGCTGGTGTCCTACCCAGCCAGACCTTCACCATATGAAGTATGACTTTGGCTAGTGATTCCCGTGAGACAGATCTTAATGCGAAGGACCAATATTGTACACTATGTTATTATTATTCACAAGAAAAGACAACATATTATTTAATCACCTTTAAGGCAGCAAAAATGTAGAGATAATCAGTGTGGTAATTACCACACGGTTGTAGGTTTCTTCTTTGGTAAAAATAAAAGGTAACATGCAGCCTGCAATTTGCTTATCATATCTCCAACATAATCACAGCAAGCCTGATCATTCTGCTAAAGCAGGTTAGCTGGGAACATGCAGAGGGAGGTTAGGGGAGCCACTGGTTTGTACATTTAAACGTAAAGCTGTAGACTATAAGAAACAAAGCCAAAGAAAAACTCTGTGCTTGCATTTTAAAAATATTTTTGGTATCTGAGCCAACTGATACATCATAGACAATTCTATCAAAGCTGTACGAATTCAGTAGACCTGACCCAGCTTCTAATGTATATTCAGTAAATCACTGAATATTCTTTAATCTTGAATAAATGTACCAGAAACCTGAAGCCTGAGCCATCAGCGCTCTCTTGAAGAACCAGCATTAGCTAGATGTTTTGATTTAACCAAGCAAAGTCCAACAGCTAAAAGCAGAATACACACACAGCAGAAAGGAACACTCATTGGGCCAATTAGCAATTTTCTGTTTACAAGATATTTTTCCTAATTTCCCTGTAAAAATCTTACAAGTTTCCCAGTCCGGTAGCCAAATGCTGCAGCCCCATGCCCCGAGACCCAACCTGCAGTGAGGTTGAGCGTTCATTCCCAATAGGCACACCACAGACACACCTATACAACAGCCATATGCAGGTCGACACAGACCATAACACTCCTGTAAACACAGTTGGCACCAACGGCCTCAACCCGTCTCCTGCTCTGCTTGATCTGGAAGAAGGTCCATTCATGGGAAGTACATACGCATACGTGGTGTGGATCCCGACACCAGCTGGACTTAGACAGCTAGTCCACCCAGTAGCTAGTCCTGGATGCTCCTGTCTCATGCTGCCTTGCACACAGGCACTCAAACACATACAAGCAGGTCTCCCAGCCAACCTCCAGACCTTTTGATCTGCTCTGTAGCCAACATGGACCGCCATCCCTTCAGCAGCCATCCCACAGGCCCACTGGTCTCCAGAGCCAGCCCCGACTTACGATTTTCCCCACCTCTGGTTTCATCCCTCACTCCCCCTTCCTGCTCCATGGAAAATCCCGTAACTTGCTCCTGGTTACGCAGATCTGGGATTTCCTACTCTTGCAACAGCAAGGCTTGCTGCCTAACCTACAATAACGAGTAGTGAACGAGGGAAAGGACTTTATTTTCTCATATAAAGGGAACAAATACAGAATTCAAAGGTCCTGCTCTCATTTTGCTCACACCTTGCATGTCTCAGATTTATTTGAAACAGGAATTGCGGAACTGTCTTCTGTGAAAGAAACCTAAGTACTGCTCCATGGAAATGTATGTATTCACACTGGGACCCTATTTAGTGCTCTAGTTTGATCTCTAGTCTAAAGTTATATCTGAAGTAACATCAAAGTATGATTTTAGAACAGGGTTTCTTACATGTATTACACAGAGTTGACTTTATACAATTCAACTGATATGGCTCAGACTAGAAACCAAGTAGGTAGTTATTTAATGTGAGACACATAGTAGTGCTAGGAAAAGAGAATAGAAGAAAGGTAAAGACTAACAGATATAGGGAGCAGCCTCTGTGTGCGGAGAGATTAAATAGATTGTATGTAATCTGTTTGGGAAAGAAATGACTGAGGTGAGATGTGACAGGGAAAGTTATGAACGGCACAGAAGAAGTTAATAGGGAGCAATTATTTGCTATTTCTTACAACAGAAGAGTTTGGGAGGGTGCACCAAATTAATTTGTGTAATTTAAGAACAGGCAAAGGGCAGTGCTTTTTTCACACATTCAAGATTAAACCATTTAACTGATTATTATAGGGTGTTACAGACGCTAAAATCATAAGGAAAGTACAAAAGCAATTAAGCTAATACAGGGGAGAAACGCTCTTCTGGGGCTAATCTACGTAAGATGCAGATGCAACCTCCGGTTCAGCCTCGCTAAGCTGCGAGGATGACAGCAGAAGAGCCAAGCTGCAGGTGCACTCTTCTTCTTTCGGCATTTGCAAATAGCCACTGCCAGAGAAGAAATACTGATCTGGATGGCTTGATGGCCTAGTCCAGCAAAGTCAGGTTTATGTTTTGTATTCTGAGATTTCCCTGCACACAGAGGCCTCTCAGTGGGCAGCTCCGACCTGGCCACGCCAGAACCCCTGGCAGGAGAGGGCAGCCACATCCCACCAGTGAAAACCCCGGGGCACAGAGCCGAGCAGGCAGCAACCACCTACTAATAATTAATACTGGTCACGTAAACTATAAAATCACTTGCTTCTAAACACATTACTAAAGTTCAGCTAATGGCTGAAAGAAAACAAACTGTAATTAAGAAAATTATGTACTTCTCTGTATTTTTGGGGCTCTCTGAAGAAGAGGAGGAAAAGGATGCTTAGGAGCTTGGATTTTCAGATTCAGATAATTAAGTTCTGCATTAAAGGCTTATTAAAATATATTGCCCAAGAGACCAGACAGAATGAAAAATGACTGGGTACAAAACTCTCAGAGACAGAGAGAACAAAGCTGCAAGGCCTAAATGACCTTTTACTATTCCTGAATATCTTATGATGTTTGAAAATGAAGATTGCAAAACAGATGGAGCTGTTAACGAGTTTAGGAAACAACATGACATATGCTCAGAAGAGCTTTAGGAAAAAGCTTGTGTTTTGTATGAAATGCTGTGGGTCAGTTAAGATCAATCAAAAGTAGAAGGAAAAAAAAAAAGGAAAAAGTAATAACTTTTTTGTTATTAAAAGCCAGAAGATGTAAAGGCATAGCTCCAAACCAGCTGCAACTTTTGTTCATCCAGATGATACTTCCCACTGGCTGTGGTGGGCAGATTATGTCTCAGGGGAAGGGAACTGAAGCTGGCAAGTCTATACCAGATTAACTGCCATGGTTTATACCTAAATAACTGAAATCAATTAAATTCAGCAAAAATATATGAATACTGTACAGGCAGTCAATTGTTGCTTATGAAAACAGCACTAGAAATTCAGACTTTTGTTTGAAAACTAAGGGCCTATGCCTTTTCTCAGTGCAACCTTTGTAGAGTATTTTCCATGGAGAAAACCAAGCAAATTTTATCTGCTGCCAGTGGAGTACTAGAAGACACTTAACTTCAGTTATTTACTGCTCACTGGAAAACAGTTTTAAGTATGAAACCTGATCTTAGGCCCTTTTAATTTCATGCTAGCTATCTGGGTGAGCAATTCCCTACCTCTTGGAGCACAGTATCTTGCTACACAGTGGATTGTCCAAATTGTTGATGTTACTCACTGCTATTACGACGTGTCCTCTCTGACAGTGCGTGGGGCTTCACAAGCAATGCAGTCGTCTGGCCTCCAAACCGTGAGATCTGCGTCGCTACAAAACTCATGGTTCTCTGTTGCACTTGCATTTATGGGGAATTTGAAGCAAACTTCTCTGCTTAGTTTTTAGGCTGAGGAAATGCTCTAGCCCTGCAAAATGGATTTCTGGACAACAACCCACAGAGCAGTAGCACACTTTCATGACATGAAGTCATATATCCTATTGTCCTTCAATGTCCTAACATAGCCTTCTTTTTAATGATGTTAGCATTTAACTCTCTTGATCCTCTGTAATCCATTACTGGCAATATTATTAACGACAAGACCGAGGGAACCAGGGGCAGTAACTTATAAAGGGGCTGCTTTCACAGCCCCTGATGAGGAGGAATGCAGCATGCAGGATTGGTACCCAAGTCGCTAAGGGCAGCATAGGTTTATCTGCTGTCAACTTCTTACTCAGGTGTTTTTCCCTACTTACCATTTCTCTGGATTTCCTTTCCCCAAAGTTTCTTTTGGTTTAAACCCCTCAGTATGCTTTCTGTGGTTGGAGAAAAGCTCTTCCTAGTAGGAGCTCAGGTGAGGTAGTTTAGGGTCCAGGACAGCCTGGGTGAACGCTACTTGCATGTGTCTGAGCTGTTGAACTGGGTCTGTGTCTTCCCAAACTACACCTGACAGAAAGGTTAGGCAAGCTTTCTGTTACATTTCATACCTACCACACACAAAATATAAATGTTAATAATTTATTAACATTTGTCATTAATATTGCAAAGTCAAGCATTCATAAGCCAGGTTGTCTGGGCAACCTTCCTTTTTGCTCTTTCATGCACTATATTGATGCGATCTGTAATTACACCTTGACTTGCTATTATTTCTGTAGCACCCTTGACTCGTTTGGTGCATGGATCAAGGAAGGCTCCTCTAATGAGTACAGCTAGTCAATATTTTATTTCAGCCCCACTGTTAATTGTGTGGTTGTATCACATTTACCAGCACTATTTAAACATTGTGCTGAGGAGAAACCTGCTAAACTCCTCTCGGACTTTCAATCCACATTCATTATTTCCCCCGTTTTGTGCAGAGAGACCATTTATTCTTCACATCAACACCACAATGAAAGGGTGGCAATCTGCTAGTTTTATTGTAGGAAACTGAAATACAAACAGACGAAGGTCAACATGGTTTGCTAATTTCGGATAGATGTCCAGTCTGGGACCTCTGGGATCTGAAATTTGTAGAGTGGTCAGCATTATGCGACACTAGGTATGTGCAATGCACCCTTCCCATTGCCATCAGCCACCTTTGCAAGTGCTCAGCATTTCTCCAGATCACACATGAGGGTGTTGAGTCGCATACCCAGAAAATGATGCTACTGAGTAAGGCCAGCAACGACCATGACTTATAAATATTTTTGCTAAAAAATATTTTGCCTTTTTCTGGGGGGAAAAAAAAAAAAAAAAAAAGAAGAGCTACTTGATATATTTTCTCTACTTTCTTTACTTTTAAGCAATAAAAATCAAATGCTGTATGACAAGCACCAGTGTTATGCAATGTCCCCACAATTAGAGACGTCTCTAAAGAAATGGGTGCAATGAAAAGAAAGGGAAGAAAAGTAGGCTTTCATACATGGTGGTTTTGGAGATTTTGGGGCACAGAGTCACAGAGGTTGGGGCAGAGAAGTCCTCTGTTTCCTCAAATTTAATTACCTGAGGTTTGGCTTCTTTTTTTTCCTTTTTTTTTTTTTTTTTTTTTTTTTTCCTTTTTTTTTTTTTTTTTTTTGATCTAGTGGAGTATTTTGAAAATATTTCATTTCCATACCTTAGAAAGAAAAAAATTGTTTTGGACAAGACCCCATTTTTCTTTCCAATCATAAAAATGAATAAAGGGTAAAAAAAGGTCATAACTTGAAAATGTTACAAGACTTACCAAATTACATTGAATGAAACACTCTTGATTGTCCAGATTATGCTGTGTTTCCATCTTGTTACTGTTTTATGATAGTCAGACTTTCCTTCTCATCTCCCCATTGCTGGATCATCCCAGAAAGCCAGAAAACTCATCCACATCTGAAATTATCATCACTTGTGTTCAGGTGGGGTTGGGCTGGCCTGTTCGAGCAGGATGAAATGCTGAACTCCTCTTTAACAGGAAGAAAGATATGAAAGAGAGAAAAAGGAGAAAAAAAAAAAAATCAAACTCTCTGAAGAGTGCACTACTAATTTTTCTCCTTCATCGATATTTTTTTTCACTGGTTTAAAACCAGCCAGCGCTCCAGACGATGCAGGAGCAGGGCTGCAGCTCTCTGCAGCGCTAGTGCCAGCGCGTCGAAGCTCGCAGCTCACCGGAGTCCATCGGCAGTTTCTGCATCTCTTACTCCCACACGGCCCCATGCCGTTACATCCTGACACTGCTTCCATGGAAGTACATAGCAAACCTTTCAACAGTTTTATCAGAGTCAGGCTTGGTCCGAAAAGAACAATATCTAATGCTCTGTTCAAGTTGGTAAATAACCTTTTCTCGTGATACTGCAAACAGGGATGAATAGATCCATGCAGTGACCTGTGTCCTGCCCTCATTCCCCAACCTTCCACGATGCAGTTGAACAAATTAATACAACTTCAAGGCAGCCAAGTTCAGAAAGGACAGTAAATGGTATATTCTCTTTCCAAAGCCAAAATAATCTACATTTATTTTGAAACACTATCGTGAATCATTTTAATCTTTCCTTTCTTGAGATAGTTTTTATTTCTTTCTATAAATTCTATCCTTCCTTGGCTGAACAGTATCCATTCCAGTTGCATTTGAAAACTCCACAGATGAGGATTTTAGTCATTTGCTTTTCGGTGAGTAATTGTACTCATTTTCAGCCAGAAGACGGTTAACCTTTTGAGACAGTCAATTGCCCTCTCTATGTACCTATCACTGTTCTTACTCATAGTGTAAGGCTAAAACTTAATAACCTAGAAAAGATGAAGCATTAACTTCGCTCTAGCAAAAACTCATTCTAAGTTTTAAGGCCAGAAATTTTCAAGGGAACCTGAAGGATTTGGTTCTCAGAGAACTATATTTTAGTTGAGTTGGAAACCTGAATAACTTGGTACTTCTTGAATCACAGTCTGCATGACTCAGACAACATCTAGAGTACTTTATATATATATCTATA
>KL258462.1:0-14776 GCA_000699545.1 Podiceps cristatus
GGGGGGGTGGGGGGCGGGCGGCTGGAGCAGCCTCAGGGCAAGACGGAGTCAGCCAGGAAGGAAGGAGCACGTGAAGTGCTTTTATGTGTGCACTTGCACAAAATCAGTTTGCTTGTATGTAACAAGAAAAAGAGAGAATTCTGCTGGGGAGATTCAATGGAAGGAAATGTGGTCAAACAACTCAGGCGAGAGGCAGAAGGAGCCAGGGCTGACGGCTGAGGGAGGAAATCTTCCCCGTTGAAGTGACTTTTCTGTGCAGCACATAGCAAATGCCACTGTGGGCTTCCCTCTCCCCGTAGTCTGGGCCTGGAGGCTGGGCGCAAGGTCCATGACTTCGTGCAGCAGGGATGTTGTCATTAAAGCTGTATGTGCCTCTGTATAGAAGTAGAAAGTAACTGCTGATTTCCTTCTTTGGGATTCTCCCCCAGGCCATGTTTGAGCTGGTTACTTCCGAAGCCTCGTATTACAAGAGTCTGAATCTGCTGGTGTCTCACTTCATGGAGAACGAACGTCTGAAAAAGATCTTGCACCAGTCTGAGGCACACATCCTCTTCTCCAACGTCCTGGATGTCATGGCTGTTAGTGAGCGGTAAGACAACTGCTGCTGGATTTTTGTCCAGCTGAATGGCATCGCTTTAGCTAACTTCATTTGTAGAGGGAGGGAGGAGCTGACTAGGGGCAGTCTGTTACCCACTGTCTTTTCAAAGAGCCTGTGGACACATTAATTGCTTTGAACCCCAAGGGCTGCTTCTGGGAATTGTGACCTGGGACAGACAGGTCACAATTAATATGAGCGCTGGGTTTCTCGTTTAGCTTCCTGTTGGATCTCGAGCAGCGAGTGGAAGAGAATATTGTGATCTCGGATGTGTGCGATATTGTCTACCAGCATACGGTTAATCACTTCTCTGTGTACATCACCTACGTCTCCAACCAGACCTACCAGGAGAGAGCTTACAAGCAGCTTCTGTGAGTTCCAGTACTTGATCCTAAATTATTTTGCAAAATTATATAGGCCATGGATTTAGCTGTAATTTTGATACTTATCAGAAAGGCCTAGGTAGTACAGAAACAGGATTTCCCACTTCACTGATTTTTCACTTCACTTGTAAAAAGAAAACAGAATTAGAAGGCTTTATAGTAAGGGTGCAGTGATATAGTATGCAAGTAACATATCAAGCAAATTCAGAGCTAGCAGTTCCCAACTGTGGTAAATATTTATCGTGTGCATGGGAACACACACGTGTGAAATGTATGTATTTTTAAACTGCAAGTAGAGGCAAAACATTGAAAGGCCAAGAATATAGTACAGCTCTCAGATGGCAAGAACAATCACTGCTTTTCCCAAGCTTCTCAGGAAGGCATTTGACCTTCATAGAATCATAGAATAACCTGGGCTGGAAGGGACCTCTGAAGCCCATCTAGTCCACCCCCTCTGCCATGAGCAGGGCCATCTGCACCTAGATCAGGTTGCCCAGAGCCACATCCAACCTGGTTTTGAATGTATCCAGGGATGGGTTTTCTACCACTTCTCTGGGCAGCCTGTGCCAGTGCTTCACCTCCCGCACTGTAAAGAATTTCCTCCTTCCTGAAGTTGAGATAATTTTTTTTTTCCAGAATAACAAAATTTTCTTAAAAGGGAAAGAAAGCCATTTTCTTCACATACTGGTGTTACACACACAGACTTTACCTAGGCCTAAGGATATAATCAAAGATATTTTTGCAGTATTTTTCAAGTTTAGCAAGTCTTTTGGTCTGGTAGGAATTCTCTTACACCAGCTCAAAACAGAGTGCCCTACAAGCTTGTCTTTGAGCAGGAGAATTAATTTTTCTTTAGTTACAGTGTCCTGGATTCTTTCAGGACAGCCTATTGCATATGCTGTACTGTATTTCCTTCCCATAGCAGCAGCTGGTTCAGGGGAGCGTAACAAGCCCTAATCCCTTCATTTCTCTGCTCTCTAGCTTTTGAGACAAAAAAAAAACCCCGAACCCACACACTTTAAGGGGCCTCTGTCAAGCTTGGCCAACTGTTCCCTCCAAAAGGAGGGGGTTTCCTTCAGTCAGAGGTGAGCAATATAGCTGCAGAATCTAAACAGTTTCCCTAGAGCCATTAGCTAAATGCTCAGAAGCAAAGCAGCAATAGGCTGGATTACTTAAGCTTGACAAGAACCTGTTGGAGATAGAGGTATTCCTAGATATGAATTTAGAGAGCAGCATTTTTTTCGTCTGTGGGAAAACATAAAGCAAATTGAAAAGAACAGGCTCCCTTCCACAGGCTCCTAGCTAGCACAAGACTTCTGCAGCACCCGGCTGAGCTTGAAGCCTGAGGTGTGTCACAGTTCCCTCCCCTTTGGCCATTCCTCAGACACATGCAGGTCCATTCTGCTCTGGCAAGTCACGCTGGCACACGAGGGCCTGCTGCAGCAGGCAGAAACACTTAACAATGGCTTCTCTCGGATCGTGGCGAGTCACACATGGTAAAGACAGGTTTTGCATGGTTAGCAAGCTCTTTGCATCCATTCTATTTCTGCTAGCCAGGACTCCAGCAGTGTAAGTCTTCCTCAGGGTGCCGCGGTTGCCAGGACGTGTTGTCTTTGACTGCAGCAGCTGGGCTTGTGGGGCTGCCCTGTGCAGCTGTGTCCGTGGCCCAGCAATGCCGTCATCTGCAGCGAATGCTGTCGGGGAAGGCCTGGGCATGCCCCCTGCCCTTGTCAGGCCAGATAATGATTTCCATCCTCTGGCTAAGCAGCCAGGAGTAACCAAGCTTGAGCTGTTTTGTGGCTTGTCTTTTTCTTACGACTGTGTGAATTTCACCTTGTCGCCGAGTTCCAACTGTGTAAAAATATATAATTATGCCTCTGACTCATCTACTTGGACACACACCCCATTCACACACACCTACGCACACAGCGTATGCTGTTGAGCTAGATATGCTAACACATGTGAACACTACCATGGCTTGTACATTAAAAGTGTATTTTTTCCCTCCCCCAACACTATAAATAGTTCTAGAGTTAAACTAAAATACACCTAGAAGCATTTGGTTCCCTCCTCCCCTCTTTTCTCTTATTGAGAGAAGCCAGGTAGGTGCTGTCTCTGGGACCAAGCTGCTTTTGGGTCACCAGCCACATATGAGAGCCGCAGGCAGGATGGCACTCAAAGCCCTCACCTTCTCTCTCTCCCCTCTCAGCCAGGACAAGCCAGCTTTCCGGGAAGTTATCTCACAGCTGGAGCTGGATCCCAAGTGCAAAGGCCTGTCCTTCTCTTCCTTCCTGATTCTGCCATTTCAAAGGATCACTCGGCTCAAGCTGCTGGTTCAGGTAGAGTTTTGCTTTTCTCTCTCTAGCGAAGGTCTCCTGGAATTTTCCTTTCCAGCAGTTGTGAATGAGGCCTAGATACAGCCACAATCAACCCTAGAGCTGGATGAAGCCTTCCCACACAATCAGATGTTCTCAACAACTATGGAAAAAAGATTTCAGTCACTCAGAGACCATCCCCAAATTAGTGTTGAATTTGCCAGATAGCTTTTACTGAGCAAAAGGGTTGAGGAGGAACTTTGTTGAGCTGCTGGAAGGGGTGGCAACAGTCCATTAACTCAGCAGCCTGATGGTTAGGATGCTGATGCACAGATGCACAGAGCGGAACAGCTGCAGGACATAGAAATGCTCCATGTATAATACCCTACCTCATGGTGGCTTGGACCAGACTGTCAGCCATCTTCCTCCTGTGCTTTGTCAGCTTGTCCAGACACTGCTGGAGGACATGCTTCTAGGGATGAGGAACCAGCTGAGTCCCAAATGGTTTTATCCCACTGGGATTACCAGTAACGCTGTCTGCTAATGCCAGTTCTAGCTATTTTTATTTATTCATTTATTTTTATAAAGTAGGAGTCTGCCTGCTATATTTCTTTTAGATGTAAGGTCAGATGGGAACAGGTTTTAATGAGAAAGAGGAACAAAGAGGTGAGAGCTGCTGGACTCTGTCACCTATCCTGTAATTAGGCTGATGGCCAGAAGTAACTCAGAGGCTAGCAAAGACCTTTCTGTGCTGTTGGATTGGGATCAGAGTTAACACAGCCTTTCCTCCCCTGCAGAATATTTTGAAGAAAGTGGAAGAGAAGTCTGACAGGGAAACCACTGCCCTGGATGCACATAAAGAGCTGGAAACAGTAAGTTTGAATGAGCTAACTGAAGGCCATTAAGATTAAATCATCGTGCTTATTTCCCCTCCCCAAAAAAGACCTACAAACTACATTCACTCCTGGAGCTCTCCGTTTGAATTCTGTCACTGTGTTTCAAGAGTAATTTTTTTATCTTAAGTCTTCCTTGCTCTTAAAGATGGACTAATCTAGCAGCACTTAGACGTCAGTGAGGAGGTGTCCCTTGCTGACAACAGATGTGTGTATTTCTGCTGTAGGAGAGGACGGAGAGAATGTTTTCCCTTGGGGGTCTTCAATAATACAAATTGTTTCTGCAGATACCTGAAGGTGATGGATCCCACTGAGAGGTCAGAGAATCATTTAGGTTGGAAAAGAACATGGAGTCCAACCACTAACCCAGCACTGCCAAGCCCACCACTGAACCATGTCCCTAAGCGCCACATCTAGACGTCTTTTAAACCCCTCCAGGGACAGTGATTCCACCGCTGTCCTAGGCAGCCTGTTCCAGGGCCTGACAGCCCTTTTGGGGAAGAAATGTTTCCTAACACCCAACCTAAACCTCGCCTGGGGCAACTTGAGGCTCTTTCCTGTTGTCCTCTCGCCTGCTACTTGGGAGAAGAGACCAACCCCCTCCTCACTACAACCTCCTCGCAGGGAGTTGCAGAGAGCGAGAAGGTCTCCCCTCAGCCGCCTCGTTGCCAGACTAAACACCCCCAGCTCCCTCAGCTGCTCCTCACAGGACTTGTGCTCCAGACCCTTCCCCAGCTCTGTTGCCCATCTCTGGACACGCTCCAGCACCTCAATGTCCTTCTTGTAGTGAGGGGCCCAAGCCTAAACCCAGCACTCGAGGTGCGGCCTCATCAGTGGTGAGTACAGGGGGACGATCCTTTCCCTGCCTCTGCTAGTAATTAGCTGGCAGGGGGACAATCACTTCCCTGGTCCCTAGATGTAATTAGCTGCAACAGGCAGCAGAGCACAACTGTGTCAGGTTTCCTCCAACACGGCACGCTTCTTCCTCTGACCTAGAATAACAGTTTCTTAATTGAAGTACTCGAGCTTGCTTTTAGCCCTCTTCCCTGAAGCTGGTGGGTAGCTGTGGTGTTCAGTTGTGCCCATTACTGCTGCATACATAACACCAGGAAGGCATTGGGATGTTTTCTATCTGGGCTGTTCCTGACACAGGCCGACAGGGCGATCCCCACTCCAGGCTACAAATCTGAATGATCTGGATGTAGTGTTTGAACTCTTCTCTAGCAGAAGCTTGGAACATCTCTTGAGTCCTGCAGTTCAGTGTAAGTATTTGAAGTTGAAAACTGTGCTAACCCATCAGCCTGAGGATCCAGTTGCAGCTTCTGACTGAAATACTAGAACAAAATGGCTCTTGGATTTACCTTGAACTAGGCTAGGAAGGGTACATGTTGGAGATTGCTGGGGATAAAGACGGAGACCTTAGCAGTGAAGGATATTCTGCATTAGTATTTGCAGAATCCCTCGTGGTGTATCTGGTAGCCAATTGTTTTTCCATTGGTCAAAAGCCTGAGGAAAGCTGTGCCTGTAGTATGCAGATGACCACAGCTGCTGATGGAAAAGTGCTTTTTTTACAATCAGCTGTCAGTGACTCAGGTGATCAAGTCCGTAACTCCCTTTGCATGGTTACTTACCTAGAAATGTTTAAGTATAGATGCCTGATGCCCAGCTAGGTTCAGGCACCACAACAGAGACCATATGGTGCTTACTTTCCTTATAGATACCCTATTTGATAGGTAGGAGCTGATCACAGTTTCAGTTGCTGATATTCTGGTGGATTTTGAGCAGCAGAAGAGGACACAAAGTAGAGTTTGTTCTCCAGCGTAATTTTTCTACCTAGCCAGTTCTCAAGAGAGTTGCTCCTTGTGAAACAGGCAGTGGCATCTAGGTTAAGGTCACTGTAACAGGGTAGTGCCTGCACGTTGGTTGTGGTTTTTCAGTTAAAAGTTTGTACTCAGAACACGGCTGGGCTCTGTGTGATGAGTGTAAAATTGGCATCTTGTGCTGCTTGGCAGAACCGCAGCATTTGCATCTTTGAAATGAAGATCTTTGGCTTCGTTCTCTTCTTGAAGATGATACTGAGCATGTACCTCATTTCAAGTGTGGGGGGCAAGGAAGATGAGATACATCGTGTGTCAGGATCTGGAAAATGAGCTGTTCCCTTTGCTGTGCAACCAGGAGTGCTGCTTGGTTCAGTAACTGAATGCAGCCACCTAACATGTCCTCTGATACTCAGCTTCCAGCCATAACATCTTCTGAGTGTTTGGGATTTTTTTCTTTTTTCTTTTCTTTTTCATGCAAATACAGTGCTGGTGGAAGACCTTGGCTTGATCGGTTCCTGTTACAGCAGGACACCCTGTCACGGTCAAGCCTCTCGGCTGTTCATTATCACTAACCTGCTTAAGGCCAGTGGAGGCAAATCTTTCTACTCTCTTTTTCCGAGGTGGTGAAAGCATGTAACGAAGGTGTCAGGAAGATGAGCCGAACTGAGCAGATGATCAGCATCCAGAAGAAACTGGAGTTCAAGATCAAGGTATAAGCACGGGCTGGTAACCCCTTTGCGAACCAACAGCATCCAGGTGCGCGCACGTCCCCAGCAGTACTAACCCAGTCACCCTCCTTTTAGTGAGTGTTCAGTGGTGGCCTGCTCCGTGCTGCCCCCCTCCAAAGCCTTTGAAGGGGATGCTGCTGCTGTAGGCACTGCATCCGTGCAGTGATCTCCACGCACGCTCGCTGCAGAGAAGCAGCGCTGAGGCCAGCGTGTTGTGCCTGTACACAGAGGTGACACACTGGTATCAAACCGCCTGTGCGCAGTGGGTGGCTCCTGCTCCAGCACTTGGGTCTGGCTTTTCCCTCTCACCTCTCTTCAAAATGCAGGTCTGCTTTCAGCTATTACAGTAATTACAAATGACATTAAAGGAAGATGAAAGCTACAAAGCAAAACACTTCTAAGCTAGGAAATACCCAAACAAAGACTGTACCACCGTTTTAATTCGTCCTTGCATTTATGCATTATGTACAGTCTCTAATTACCTGCTGATGATCTATTTTGGCTCCACTCAGGGAATGACTGAATATTTAGGACTGTCTGACCAGTTCTCATTTAATATATGCTATGAAGCTCCAGTGCCGAGTATAAAGTTGCCAATTCTTTTCTTGAGCATTGTGGAGGTGCTTCTCAGATCTTTCTGCTTCACAGACTTTAAGGAGCATATTTAGCTTCCCAGCAACCTTTTTACGTACCTGGACAACTGAAACAAAAAAAATCTGAGGCCATTTGTTTGGAAAGCCACACTGGACAACAAGAATTTGATTTTCCAGAGCACTTCACCAGCATGTCAGGGCTAGCCCACAGTGCACAGGACAGCAGTAGGTGGAAGTAGCCACAAGACTGCCCACATCTCTTGTAAAGCTGAGGCTGTAATGGCAGGCAGGAGCTGGGTCATCCCCAGAGCAGGTCTGCCTTGGGCACTGGCGCAGGCAGGGCTCCTCTTGTGAAAAGGGTGCAAGAGTGTGGCAAGAAAGACTGTGCCACCATGCACATGACAAATGCAGGGAGGGAGTGAAGGTGGAAAGAGTAGCAGTTACGCAGATATTTTCCCATATTTCAGTCATTTGACTGAAAGCGTAGTGTTTCTTCTAATATAAGATGTGCTTTGTTCTGGGCTTCTTTTTAACACAATGTGCGGTAAAACTCTAGCAGAAGTACTGTTGCGGCTGTGTGGACAGTATCTCCTCCTGACTGGGAGAGACCCAACCAGTGAGAACCCAGTTAGCCTGTTCTTTTTGTAGCCAAAAGGCCAAACACATGTGTTTTGAGAGTCAGTCTCCCTGGCCAGAAAGGCTCAGCCCAGGTGATGAGACATGGGATCCCCCAGAGACCGATCAGGCTTTGCAGGGCATAGCCTGGTGTTTAAACCCAGCACTTGGCCCTCCAGCGTTGCTACCCTTGAGCGTGCGTTCGTTCTCAGGCCCCTGCGGTGTCCCTGTCTCAGCTCTGTTCCGCTCTGTGCCGGGCTGCGCTGTGGACAGCAGAGCACACTGCCCTCTGTGCGGCTCCGCTCCATCCTCCGCAGCGCAAGTTGTGGGGACGGGAGCTCACTCCCCTTCCTTCTGCACCTCCTGTTGCTTTCAGCATCAGCCTAAGCCCATGGGTTTTTGCTGCTTTCTTGATCTTTGCTGTCTTTTCCTCACTTCTAGTCTGTGCCCATCATCTCTCACTCCCGCTGGCTGCTGAAGCAGGGGGAACTGCAGCAAATGAACGGTCCAAAGACATCACGAACGCTTCGCACCAAGAAACTCTTCAGAGAAATCTACTTGTTCCTTTTCAACGATCTGCTGGTAATTTGCCGGCAAATTCCTGGGTGAGTACAAAATTCGGGTAGTAGGCCAGGGACTTCATCAGTCCTGTTTGCCCTGGGTGGCAAACATCACCAGGCTGTGCTGTGCCCCTGTCCTGCTCCCCAGGCACAGGGGGGCATCCTGGCCTGACCTGTACCACCCCTCCAGCAGTCACCTCGCCTTTGAGCGCAGTTGACTCTTCGTGGGTGGCACAGCTCTTGCCAGCTGCGAATTTATGGCAAACGGGACTCGAGCAGATTCCAGGCCAGGTCTCCCAGCAGGGTAAACGAGCACATACCACCAGTTTCTGCAGAGCAGCAGTGAGCTACATCAGCCGGTGGGCTGACCCAGAAGGCCTGTCTTCCTATCAAGAAGTGATTTTTGACTCATCACTGCCTGAAGAACAGCTCAGATTTAGTCAGTTGAACTTCTAAGAAAGCAGGCTAGAAAATTTGAGCAGCAGGGAGGGGTATAAATTTCAGCCTGAGGCTAGCAGTTATATTTGACATGGTATAACCTGCCTCAGGAGGAGGAGAATGTCATCATGCTTAGGACTATGTCTTGTGCAACTGGACACTAGTGAAATGCAGCAGCAAACACAGACGTGTCCCAGAGAACAGCGTGTTCTTTGTAGCATTAACTAGACTCGCCGGCAGGGAGCATCTCGCCAGTCCAACGTTCCTAATAAACATGTCGCCGCAGTGTCTGTACTCCTGGAAATATTTTGCTTCTGCGGCAGCTTGTATCCAGAAAACACAGAGGCATTTTACAAATAGGAATGAATCGAGCCTCACAGTCCCCTTTGAGGGAGCACCGTCTGTGTTTTGTACGTTGGGAGCTCAGACAGAGCAAGCAACTTGTTCTAGGCCATATGAGATGCCTAAGGCAGAGCAAGGAGAGGGTGTCTTTTCATAGCCACCCACTCATCCTTTCCCACAGCAGAACATCTTTTTACCTCCTCCTGTGCAGCGGTTCCCAGTCCGTGTCCTCAGTACAGTTCTGGGTGGCTGAAGCCAAAGTCTCCTGGGATAACAGCAGTTTTTCCTATCTCCTCTCTAACCTCTCCCAGGGACAAGTACCAAGTGTTTGACTCTGCTCCCCGGGGGCTTCTTCGGGTAGAGGAGTTAGAAGACCAAGGACAGAGTTTGGCCAATGTCTTCATCTTGAGGCTGCTGGAGAACGCAGATGACCGGGAGGCCAGCTACATGCTGAAGGCATCGTCCCAGTGAGTACAGTCGCCCTGCCAGTGCTCAGCAGCGCTCCCTCCCTGCACCCGTGCCGGCCAGCACCCTGCCTGCACGGGGCCAGCTCTCCGGGCTCACCGGGGTCAGGCAGGCAGTGATCCCGCTGCTGCACTGGGCCAGCCCAGCAAACCTTCTGCCCGGCGCCGCTCTCCCGCTGAAGGGCACTAGTGAACTCAGCAGCTTTCTCTCCAGTGCTTTTGTAGCACCCAGGGTGAAGGATGAGCAGGCAATTTGCATTCTGGGACAGAGAGGTCAGAAATCAGCCCTGGCACAGGAGCCCAAACTGGTTTACGGCCTGTAGCGCGTTCCAAAAGCAAAAGCAAGCGGGATGTATGCTGCGCACGCTCCGGCAGCTCAGCTGGCTCGCCCGCAGGGATCAGGGCCATGCCTGACCAGCCCTGTGACACAAAGTTGTTCCCGCTTGTAGGCAAAGGTGGGAGAAGAGGCCTCTTCCTCAGCACCTTTCACAGCCGATCCCAATCTTGCGCAGCCCTTCTGCTGCTCAGGGCCTCCTGGTCTCCTGGATACAGGTTTTTTGGCTCACTGATTCTTCACTTCAGGCTCCAACAAGCTCAATCTGTGCATATGATTGAGCTGCGCTAACACAGACCTGATTGTTTTGGAGCTCAGGGCCCGGCTTTCTCCTTGACCCAAGCCTTACCAGGCCCGCGTTTGCTAGGCACAGCATCTGGGCTATTGCAGGTGTACACGTCCCAGCAGTTAAGCAGCTGCTAGAGATGACATGTGCCCCCAGCTTGACGTTCCTTTGCTGTCAGTAGGCCAGCGTTCAGCACCCCTATCCCTTGGTGAAGACCACGGCCTGCTGCACCCCAGGGGCTGCACCCTGACCCCCCCAGCGCCGCACAGCACTGGCTTCAGGAAGGCAAGCCCCCAGTGCAGCAAGCAGCTGCGCCTTCTCTCCAGACAGGTGACTGCGGCTTTGCTGTACTGAAAATAGAGATGTCAGTCACATTATGCAGGGCAAGCGCACGTTTGACGTCTGTGAGACTGAGCTGTGCAGAGGTCAATAAACCAGGCCAGGGTTTGCCTCGGCTCAGGGGAGGCAATTGCAGTGCTGTGCTTCTGCATCCCCTCCCACCTTCTCGACAGTCACAGTGAGCGCGTGATCCAGCACACGGCACGCCAACAGGTCTTGTGCACCAAAATGTGATGTAGCAGCTGCTGGTCCTTCAGGCTGCTGTTCCAGAGCTGCAGGGATGATCGAGGCAGTACCAGGCACAAACGGGAAACCTGAAGAATTAGAGGAGATAAGCGGGTGCTGAACAGGCGGGTGGATCTATTTCGCCGCACTTGCAGCATTTCCCAGCTCTGAGCCATACGGCGGTGATGACCTGCCTGGTGGCAGCGTGCAGCTGACGCCCTGGGTGGGCTCTGCCAGGAGCTGGCAGTGCATTTGGACACGGCTGCTCGCAGGGGCAGGGCCAGAGTGCAGGTGGGCCCCTCAATGGCTGAGAGGAGCTGGAGGCTGCGGGCAGGACCCAAAGAGCCCTGCAAGGAGCTGTGTGCGAGGCCAGCCTGCAGATAGGGCCGCAAAGATGGCAAACCCCTTGGTTTCATCTCTGTGCTAACCCCTCAGGGCACAGGGCCCCCATCCTGCGCGTCTTCATGGCAGGGGGGGGGCGCCCCGCTGCAGATGTTTTCACTGCTCCTTGGCATCTCTCTTCAGCCCCAAAGCACAAGCTATCCCCGGCCCTGCAGATCAGCCTGCCAGCACTTGTCCTTCAAGTCGCCCTTTTAGGCATCTCCTCACAGAAGACACTCTGCTGGCTTTAGATGTGTGTCAAGTTCAGGCTCTAAAACTACCGTCTGAGCAGGTAGAAAGCTCTGGCTCCCTCAGGGCTGGGAGTGCAGCTGCTCCTCCAGGCAGGAGCTGGAGCACGTGGAGATGAACCACCCTGTTTCCAAGCAGGGCCGAGGGAAGCCTCGAGGCAGCACCAGGCCTGGGGCTTCTCAGGCACCTGTGGAATCTTCACCCTCCTGCTGCAGGCCCAGGTTTTGCATAACTGCATGCTGGGTCTGGTGATGTGTTCACACAGGTCTCTTGTCTCGTCTGCTGCCAAGCAAGCAGTACCCTTGGTATGCCACAGTGTTTGTCTGTAAGTGAATTAGTCAGCTCTGCCCTTTAAATGTTCCCGCACAGCAGCTGCAGGAAGAGATGGTTCCTCTGACTGCTTTTCTCCGGGAAAATATGGCTCCTGTTGACCCAGCCCAGCCAGGAGCCTCTTTCGGCGGTTAGAGCTCAGAGGATGCCAGGCCCCTCACCCTGCTGCCGGCTCCCTGAGGCCGTGCTGCTCCCCAAAACATGTGACATCCCAACCGGTGTGTGCAAGATGGGGGCTCAGCATCACCAGGGAGCGCAGGACCCCGGAGGGACAGGCAGGAACAGGCCGTGAGAGGAGGAATTAGGAGCCCAGGGCTGGCTGGGCAGGAGAGCTGGGGTCCTGTGACTGCCTCATGCTCACAGGCTTGGTTTGTCTCCCCTATCCAGGAGCGAAATGAAGCGCTGGATGATTTCGCTGGCCCCAAACCGGAGAACCAAGTTTGTTTCATTTACATCCAGACTTGTTGGTAAGAGATACGGCATGGGAGCCAGGAGCTCTTCACCCCTACCCCAGGGCACCTTCCTCTGCCCCGATCTCAGTCCGGCCCCAGCCCTGGGGCCTTTGCCGAGCCCTCTCCCTGGGCTGCCCTTGTGTTTCCACTGTCGATACCCACTTGTCTCTGGGCCTGGCCCTCACCTTGCTCCCCTCCAACCTGGGCTGGGCCGCACCAGCTCTCTCCTTCCCATGCATGCTGCTCGTGGGGTGTCACTGCAGTGGGGTGCACCCAGCTCCCGGGCCCCAGAGCTGCTCTCCCGCTCCCTGTGTCCTCTGCGGGGTTTCTCACCAGATCAGGGCTCACCCGCGCCGTGCTGTCCTGCAGCGAGCTGCCTCCCACTCCATCCCTCACCCTCTTCCCCGGCAGACTGCCCGCAGATCCAGTGCGTCCACCCGTACGTGGCTCAGCAGCCGGATGAGCTGTCCTTAGAACTGGCTGACGTCCTCAACATCCTGGACAAGACAGACGACGGTAAGCGGGATGGGATGGGGCCGGGCGTCCCTGGGTACAGGTGGGCGACACGCCAGGCAGGTGGCTGTTGAGCAGACAGGAGGGGTCCCCTAGCATCGGCATCATGCTGAGAGCGCTACTGCCTCCTCCTCAAACTTAGCAAATCCAGGTTGCCCCAAGCGTGACGGCGCTGGCCCGGCTGCCCCAGCGCTGGCCGTGGGCCATGGCAGGGCTGGCACAGCCACCCCAGAGCTGCTCTTACCTCGGTGAGTCTTCATGGCCAGCTGGTCCTGCTCGCTGGGGCACGCAGGTAGCTGGTGAACTTGGTCACCTTGGGTCTCCGCTGTGGACCGCTCCTGCGGCATCAAGGGCAGCAGGGAGCACTCCGGGGCAGCAGTGCCTGCTTTCTGCTGACATCCCGTGAGCCAGTCGTGCAAGCGCAGCGCTGCTGAGGCGAGCAGGCCTCCTAGGCTGGATTGACAAACTGGGTCCACTCCAGCACAGGCCTCCGAGCAGCTTCCAGAAAGCACTGCCAGCTCCGTAGCTTGCTCTGGCACAACTGTCCCAGCGCAGGAGCAAGGGCCGCTCCTTCCCCATTTACGCTTGTCTCTGTCTCCGCTCAGGCTGGATATTTGGGGAGCGTCTTCACGACCAGGAGAGGGGCTGGTTCCCCAGTTCTATGGGGGAGGAGATCCTGAACCCCAAAATCCGAGCCCAGAACTTGAAGGAGTGTTTCCGGGTGCACAAGTCGGATGACAGTCAGCGGAGGAAACTGGGCAGCAGAAACCGCCAATGACCGCTGGCGTCCCTGGGCGCCTGGAGTGCCTCTGGGAGAGGGGCAGAGGACAGAGGCTAACAGCTGGGGGGACGTGGCGGTGGTGACCTGCTGTGCCAGAGCAGGCACACGCACCCCTGAAGAAACAGACTGATGCTCCGGGCTCCCTGTGGCACTGATCCTTTCCTGGAGATCAGTGCTTCAAACTGGCTAAAATCACCCCTTTCCAGGCATTCTGTGCAGCCCCAAAGAGCGCGAGCCAAATGGATGCAGCCTGAAGGCTGCCGGGTGCCAGCCAGCTGAGCCCCATTCCTGCACGCGTGCTGGCTGGGGCTGGGTCGGGCCGCTTGGGAAGGGCACGTGGCCACAAAGCAATTCGCGTTGCCCACTGTGAGCACGTACATCGTCGCTACCTTTCGAGTTTGGGGCCCTCCTAAAGCACTCATTTTCTACCCCCGTAAGATGCAGAGGAGCTGCCTCACCACCTTGCGCAGCCTGTCAGCACCAAGTCGGGACGAGCCCCAGGAACTCCATCTCCCAGTCCTGCTGGGAAGCTGCTGGACCCGTTCCCACGGGTGGCCCCTCCATCTGCTTCCAGTCGAAGGCTCCGAAATGCTCCGTCCCGAGCCCCACTCTGCCAGCCCTGACCCACAGCTCTGCCCGCCTGCTGACCTGAAAGCGTGTCCGGGCTCTGTCCCATGTCTCGCCCCCTCTTCCGCAGCCTGCATCCCTCCGCAGAGCCGCTGCAGAAGCCTGGCACCATGGCCTTTCCCAGTTGATCTGGCGCTTGCGGTCACTGCGGCGGAGGCACAGAGCCGGCTGGCTGTACCTCCCCGCACACCACCACCTACCGCAGGCAGGCCCAGGCTGCCACACAGACGTTGCCCCAGGAGCTGCTGTCCCGCCATCGCTGCCTGCATGCTTGTAACCCGTGCCACCTGGCTGCGCGCGCAGCCTGGGCCCGTCCGCTCCCTACGCGGGGTCACCTCTGTGTACATGTGCAAATCCTCCGTCACCAGCAGAGACGGATCATCGCTCCTTCCAGCTGTGGCACTGAACATCGCATGAAGCCCAGGGCACGGCCCCGAGACCAGCCAGGGGACAGACCCACAGCAACCTCCTGTTGTTCAGCTGCCTTGCTTCCAACTGTCCCACATGTGGCCG
>JMFS01016058.1:0-15527 GCA_000699545.1 Podiceps cristatus
TCTCAAGGAGCTCTTCTCCCAGTCTGTATACTGTCTGGGCTTCTTTCCACTGTTCATAGAATGATAGTATCATAGAATTAGAGAATACCGGGTTGGAAGGGACCTCAAGGATCATCTGGTCCAACCTTTCTTGGCAAAAGCACAGTCTAGACAAGATGGCCCAGCACCCTGTCCAGCCGAATCTTAAAAGCGTCCAGTGTTGGGGAATCCACCACTTCCCTGGGGAGATTATTCCAAAGGCTGATTGTTCTCATTGTGAAAATTGTCCCCTTGTGTCCAATTGGAATGTCCCCAGGAGTAACTTGTACCCGTTACCCCTCATATTTTCCATGTGACTCCTTGTAAAAAAGGAGTCTCCATCTTAATTGGATTCACCCTTTAAATACTGGAACATGGTGATAAGGTCACCCCTAAACCTTCTTTTCTCAAGGTTGAACAAACCCAGTTCTCTCAGGTTTTCTCCATGTGGCAGGTTTCCCAGTCCTTTCATCATCTTTGTCGCCCTTCTCTGGACCCTCTCCAGCCTGTCCACCTCTTTGTTTGTATAGTGTGTCCAGGTGTGGCCGGGAAAGTGCTGAGCAGAGTGGGATAATGACGTCTTTATCTCTGCTGGTGATGCCCTTGTCGGTACAGCCCAGCGTCCTGCTGGCTTTCTGTGCCGCAGCAGCACGCTCGTCACTCATACTGACCTCGTTGCCCACCAGGACCCCCAGGTCCCTTTCCACAGAGCTGCTCCCCAGCTGGGCAGATCCCAGCCTGTGCTGCGCTCGTGGATTTTGTTTTCTCAGGTGCAAGACCTCACACTGTCCTTGTTGGACTTCATAAAGTTCTTGTTAGCCCACTCTTCCAGCCCATCCAGGTCTTCCTGCAGGGTGGCTCTCCCTTTCAAAGTGTCCACGTCCCTACTGAGTTTGGTATCATCAGCGAACTTCATCAGGGTACACTTGATCTCATCATCCAGATCACTTATGAAGATATTATACAGTGTTGGGCCCAATATCGATCCCTGGGGGACCCCACTCACCAGTTATTTGGTTGTTTGAAAGGGAGCCAGTTTGAAAAGAAGCTATTTGCCATCACCCTCTAGGTGTAGCTGGTCAGCCAGTTCCCCACATGCCGCACAGAATAATTATCCAGACCATAACGCATCAGTTGCTCTAGGAGGAGTCTGTGGGAAACTGTATCAAAAGCCTTGGAGAAATCCAGGTAAACAACACCCACCACTCGCCCCACATCAACTGAGCAGGTTATTTTGTCATAGAAGAATGTTTTCATGCCCAGCTACCTTCTGTGGAACCTTTGGTCTCACTCCTGCTACTGGTTTGTTCTTTATTATTTGAATTCAGCTGAGACCCAGATTCCTGACTGCCTGCTCAGAAGGAAAGTGAGCCTTCAGCTTTGGCTGCACTTAAGCTCACCCTGGCCTGATTTTCCCCAAAAGGCCGTGGGTTAGACCATGCATGAGTAGGGATGGCTGGGATTGCAATTAAGGTGCCTGCAGGTGCCTAAGGTCTCCTTAAAGCCCCTACTCATCTGCTGAAGATTGAAATCAATAAACTAAAGCCAGGAGGTTCTGGGACAGATATGAAAAGTGTGAGGTAAGGAGTTAAAAATAAATGCCTTATTGGTGGTTCATTTTTATAAGTGGGTAGGCATTCATTCATGCTGGAAGCCTTTGTACTGGGAGTGTATGAAGTCTTTAATTAAAGTTGATTAAAATGGTAATTTTGAGCTCTGATAGTTTAGAGTAACATTTTATTTCTCTCCTCACTCCACATCTGAAAACCTTTAAACTACTTCAGTGGACTGCAACCTAAGTAATCCTGCTCCTATTTTTAGGGACATAAGCCCTGGCTTCAGCAGGGCCGTGGCAGTTAGAATAAGAAGATTTTGCAAGTGTGGAGGATTAGCCTTTGCAGCAGTTGTATGACAAAGCAATATAGTAGCCACTGATAACACAGGAGGAGGAAAGAATTTATCATTTATTACATATTCATATTTGCCTTTTTTTAACTCAGCAACATGCCAAAATCTATCCATAATGAGTCTCTATTTTTTTTTTTTTTTTTTTGGATTAACTCGGAGCTTTCAGTCCCACGAATGTTTCACTTCACTGCAGAGCAGAATAGAGGAGTATTGGATGCCAGCACTGTCCTGGAAATGAGAACACTAAGCATCACAGTTTGGGTCCTGTCTAATCCTCTGGTGTGGAGTTAACCTGCTGAGACCTAAAAGCTCCTCTCTTCCTGGGTACTGATCTTTGTAATCATGAGGAAAGCAGCTAATTAAGTACACAGATGAAGGGACATTTTATTATTCAGCTCTTAGATATCTGTACTAGCTTTACTCTTCCTCTAAAATCCATGCTCCAGCTGAGCAAGTGAACTAGTGCCCTTAGATTTTATGACATCAATCCTGCACTGGTGAACCTGCAAGATGACAAAGGAGAGAAATTACTGAAACAGAAAACCCACAGAGGTAAAATTTGTCATTAAAGCAAAAAAAACCCCAACCCACAGCCTTCCTCCTTGCCTTCCGAAAAAACTCCAAACAAAACTCCCCAAGCAGACAAACTCAAAACTCTGTTACAGCCCAGCTGGGAGAAACACAAGATTTCAGAACTAGCATGGATAAAACAAGGTCAGAGATATGTAGCTCTGTATTTTCACTGAGTTGGGATAAATGTACCCTTTCAGTTGCAGAAATTTTTGCTATAAAGAGATGACAACAGAGGCATCAGGTATTCTTGGTTACCTTCATTTAAATGTTTATCTAGTCCTGCTTACATTGCCTTGAAGTACACACTCTGTAGATTTTTCAGAGATCTCCTTTACTGACACAAACATTCACAGACAGGACACTTCAGACTCATGCATTGGTGTTTACAGCTCCTAGGGGACACATCTCTCTTCCTCTTTATGCCACCTTATGGCATGAAGCAGCCATGAATTTGGAATTCAGGTACCCTGAGAGAATACCCTATTGCCCACATACTGCAGGCTGCTGGAATTATTTTATGTCATTTGCCCCTTTTGTGGTCCCTCAGGTCTTTCTCAGGAAGCTGTTGTGTTCGATGGGTAAATAGGGTATTCGTAAACCTTGAAGGCTTCTCTAAATTAAGGTAACTGCTAGTGGGTAGACACCTCAGGAAAGTAGGCACCAAATTTCAGTGGCTTTGGCAGAAATCCTGAAAGAGAGAGATCCACTACAGGACACAAGTGTCTAAAAATGGGTTAGGATATTGCCTAAATTTCAGGTGTCAGCCATACCATCCCCTTAAGAGGGTCCTGAACCTTGATGGAGGAATCTGAGATCTCTACAGACTTCCTGGGAGACTCCGACACTCCTGTTTGCTTTGCAGTAAGCAACCTGTGGGTACTTAGAATTGACTCGTCAAAGTTTTAAGAGAAATGTCTGAAATGCTGATCATCCTTGTGGTTCAGGCCTCAGATTCAGAACTTCAGGATGTTTTGATCAGTTCTGAATCCACAGACAAGTTGGATTTGTTTATTTTTATTTTTTTTTTTTTTTTTTTTTTCCCCTGAACATAGATTTATCCAGCCTTTCTTTTAAAAGAAGCATAGCTCACTGTCAGAACTGTACCTGGTAACAGCCTCCTTGAATTAGCTTGGATAAAAAGCCCAGACACTCAGAGCTTCCTTTTTACTAGACAATGTCCTGAGCATTAGCCTACATGATATTCAGGCAAGGCCAGACCTTAACCTACAGTGAAGCTAAGCCGTTCTGTATGAATAAATACCAGAAAACAGAAGCCAGAAAGAAAGAGTATATGAGGAAATGGTTTTGAGTGCTGAAAATAAGGTATTCAGCTTGAAAAGCACATTTCTGGTCCCAGCTCCTGCTGTGAAGACTTTTCTAGGCTTTTTAGTCCACTGGCTAACAAGAGTGTGACAAATTGAGAATTACTGCCCAGGATTCCCAAAACCCACCACCTCTTCCCGATAGTCCCTGCTGGATATTCTTTTCTGTAAAACAGTGTCACTCTTTGTTGCGGACATGGATAGAGAGATGGGGTGCGCCCTCAGCAAGTTTGCCAGCAACACCAAACTGTGTGGTGTGGTTGACACACTGGAGGGAAGGGATGTCATCCAGAGGGACCTTGACAGGCTGGAGAGGTGGGCCTGTACAATCTTCATGAAGTTCAGTTCAGCCAAGTGCAAGGTCCTGCACATGGGTCAGGGCAACCCCAAGCACAAATACAGGCTGGGTGGAGAACAGATTGAGAGCAGCCCTGAGGAGAAAGACTTGGGGGTGTTGGTTGATGAGAAGCTCAACATGACCTGGCAATGTATGTTGTCAATTGAGAAAGCAAACGGTATCTTGGGCTGTATTGAAAGAAGTGTGGGCAGTAGGCTGAGGGAGGGGATTCTGCCCCTCCAGTCCACTCTGGTGAGACCCCACCTGCAGTGCTGTGACCAGCTCTGGGGTCCCCAACATAAGAAGGACATGGACCTGTTGGAGAGGGTCCAGAGGAGGCCACAAAGATGATCAGCCAGCTGAAGTGCCTCTCCTGTGAAGTCAGGCTGAGAGAGTTGGGCTTGTTCAGCCTGGAGAAGAGAAGGCTCCAGGGAGACCTGATTGCAGCCTTCCAGTACCTAAAGGGGGCCTATAAGAAAGCTAGGGAGGGGCTTCTTCCAAGGGCATGTCACGATAGGACAAGGGGTAATGGCTTTAAACTGAAAGAGGGTAGATTTAGATTAGATAGAAGGAAGAAGTTCTTCAGTCTGAGGGTAGTGAAGCACTAGAGCAGAAGGCACAGGTACATAAAAGATCTCTTAATTGGGAAGTATCCAATGAAGTTTAGATGCTTCAAAGTTTAGGTTACAGGAGAAGGGGGGAGGATGTTGCCTTCTAATTTGGTATTGGAAGTTTCAGTTCCTGTAGTTACTAAAGCCTTATTGGAGAGGTACTTACGTGTTTCTTTGAAGCCTTGCAAATTGAACTTTGGAGTTTTTCTGCCCTCTGAACCCTAAATAAACAAGTAGAAGATTTTTCTTTACTTCTGCCTTCACTAGCAACACTCTAGATGGTTCAGTTTGTCCTTTGTGGAGGCCCAGGGCTTCACTTATTTTCGTGGCAGTCCAGTCTGACACGTTTGTAAATCTGAACGTCAGCATGACACTGCAGCAGGACACTGGTGATTTAAGTGTCGGGTAATTTCAGTTTGGTTTAGTTCTCATAAAAAATAAAATTAAGGAAAAATATTGCAGGGAAATTTCTCATAATGTCACAGACCCTTTTCTGGCATAATTCCATGCCCTCCAGAATATCCTTCCATTAAACCGATTGCAAAGCTTATATGCACTAGAAATTGAAAGGCAATGTGGGTTTATCACTTAATCTTCAATATTAGTTTTTCCTTTTTTTTTTTTTTTTTTTTTTATTGCATGGGACACTTTAGTCGAATCTCTTCAGAGATGATATAATTTCTTTTCCAGTTTTCCATTTAAGATTTGTCAGAGTAACTAGTATTCATCATAGATCATTTTGACCTGAGGTCTCCTCATCAACAATGTACACATCAACCACACTCAGAAATACGTTCAGCTTTCTTTTGAATCTGTCATGAATTTGTTAATCTTCAGCTCACCCTCTATGTCACTCAGATAAATTATAAGCCTAGAGAATCTGCAAATGCTTAGCAGCATCTCTCCTTTTTATTACTTTTTCCTTGCAGCAGAGATTTGTTTCATGCACAATCATTTTAATTTGTTTATCAGGATATGAGTGAGACATTTTGAATAAGATAAAAACCGAACTGAACTTTCACCCAAACAGGAGCTAAATTAATCTCAATGTTAAGAAAATAGTCTTTAGAAATATTAAATCTCTGTTTTGCAGAAACGTGGCAATTTCACAAGAAAACCAGAATGAGATATTTGCAAAAATCATTTCTATGACACAGTCAGATGATCTTTGAATTAGAATAGACTTCTGATTTTTGAAATTTCCCCATCACTGATTATATTGGTTCTGGCTATTTAACAATGTCTGTAAAAATAGATTTCTATAAATCTGGTTCATTGGTTTTGCTACTGGTTTTCACATTATGGTTTATTATATTGCTGCCTCTTAGCTAGCCCCTGTTCTAGTGAGGTAAATCCCATGGGAGCTGCATTTAGATCAAACTATGCATACATAATATGCAGCTGACATTTTATATGAAATGCTAACGGAAGCATCTGATTTTGCTTCTAGTGAAGTCAGAAGATGCAGAATAAGTCCTGAAATGAGTATTTATTCATGAGTATTATTTGATGCACACACATACCCTTACCTGACAGATGTGCTAGGAACAGGCAAAACTGCTAAGAGCTATGAATATGAACAGACAGCATAATTTTTAGGAAGAATTAATATTCCTGAACTGTAAGAAGAAGTAATGGTTCCAGCTTCTCAGATTGCTTATTCTGGGATAAAACTGAAGTGCTATGGTTAATAGTATATGTGTTTGCTCCCAGGGATGTCTTCCTGTTGGAAAATACAATTTTAATGAAAGCAAAACCAGTTAGATGAATTTGCCAATTTCACTGAAACCTGGGGGAGGGGATGGGAGGAGGGCTTTTATATTTAAAAAAAAAATATCATAGATTCAAAATATTCTCTTTCCAGGTCTGTAATATTTTGATTTTTCATTAAGAAATGGCTTCTGAATTTTGAAAATACATGGAATCAAAGAATCACAGAAAAATTCAGGCTGGGTGGAACTTAATCCAGTCTCCTCCTCATAATAGGCTCAACATTATGCTCAGACCAGATTATAGTGTAAAAACTGTAGAAAAATATCAAATGTGAGACAAAATATTGTGATTAATCATAAACTGAGGAAAAAGAATAAATGATGCTTTCAAGACAATTTGAAATTGCTTTCTTTCTGGTAGGTTAAGATCCAATATTGAAAATATGTGTTTCCTGGGAAGCAGAAACTCTTTTATAACTCATTTATAACTTCAGTTGACAGCATCAAGATGTACCAAAGCCGACACAATAATGTAAGAACCAGATTCAGTAACTAAAAAACCTCATGTGTCTAAATTAGAGCTGGTCAAAGGGCTATACTGTTGTAAATCTTGTGGTTGATTTACTCAGAGTGAATATTGACTTTCTGTATACACAAGAATAAGTTTATATCCTAGAGGAACAGCAATCTGACCTGCATGCTAAGCTCAAGCATAAATAGTATGTTATTTCAGCATCAAATGGAAAAGTTTATTCCAAACAGTGAGGTTACCTGACCTCTCGTCTTTGGATTCCTCTCCGACTCTGTAGCAGTATTGCAAGACGGAACTGAAATTCCAGGTTCAGTGTTCCTGGTTCCCCAAACGTGCTGAATCCCCTTCGTTCATCCAGTTCTCACGCTCCTGGCAATCTCCGCCTCTCTCCTGTATCAGCTTCTTGCAACAAACCAAAAAACAAAAATGAACCAAGGATTGACTGCTGTCCTGAAACATATAAAATGAAAACAAACAAGGTTTTCCCAGTCCCTCTTCTCCACATACTTGATACTATAGGTTAGGAAAGGAATGTTGTCTTTAAAAAAATCAACCTTCAGGTATAAAAGGGGTGGATCTTCTTTAAGCACCTGATAAAATCCAGAGTGCTTTTTAAAATTGTTTTGACACTTTGATCAGAGAAAATACTGCAGGTAACTTTGTACAGCATTTCAATGGAAGCATGATATGAATAAACTATTCCTGATGGCAGTACGAAAAAAAAGACAGGAAAGACAAGAACACAGAAACCAAACATATACATAGAGACAGAATGAAGAGGAATAATAATAAAAAAAGTAATAACAGTGAAAGTGAATGCAGAAATACAGAAAACAAATAAATGGAAGTGGAAAGAAATTAGAAGACTCAAAGATGAAAAATGCAGTGAAGCAGCAAAATGGGGAATCCAAAAAACTGAAAAGGAAAGCTAATAGAAATGAATTAAAGAAATCTCTGTGCAATCACACTGCATAGAAATAAACAAAGTAGAACATCTAGGGAGATAAGGAAATAATTCAAGAATAAAAATCTGAATGTAAATTGAAATGTGTGTTTTTTGGAATATGGGAACAGCAAACAAATAGTGTAATGTAAATTAATAATGAAAAGCAAGGGGGAGGCCAAGAATTTGGGAAGAAGGCTCTTGACCAGTTTGGAAAAGTTTCAGGATTACTGATTTTTAGGACTTTAGACTACAATTGACAAATCTTTCTATGGTAGTTAAAGACCTCGCCTTCCTCAGATGTTCTCTCTCCTTTATTTGTTTTACTGTAGTGCTGGAGAGACTTGCTGTAAAGTGTCTCCTGCTTGTCCTTCAGCTGCAGGAATAAAATGCAGCACTGGGTCTGAAGTGCCCAGGCTGAGGTCAGGGCACAACCTCCGTAGGGCTTTCTGAAGGTTTGGGTTAGTTCATCCACCAAAGCCCTGGCACCAACAACTCTGTGAAGCAACAAATGTCAAAAAAGTCTTTGAAGAAAACACACCCTTGAAAGGTGCCCGAACAGTGCAAGGTTTGCCATGTGAAGGAAGAGTAATGGAAACCTTCATTACAGTAATTTAGTGGATACAAAGGGTGTATCCTTGAGACTGATGCTATATTGCCTCAGACACTCTGAAACTCAACCCGTGCTACATATCTGGAGGCACAGAGTCTTCTTGCACCTGTCCACCTCTGCTAAGAGCTTATGTAGTTTTAGCTGCTGAAAAAAAGATGTTTCTTGATTCAGAAGCAACTCTACAGGTTTGATTGCTGGACATGGTACTTTTCCAAGTTTGGAAGACGGTTAGAGCAGAGCATCAGCAACGACAAGGCTAGGAACAATATGTGTGACCGTATCTGGGAGAGAAGTATCCAAGCAATGAAGGAGTGTGTGTATAGGTCAGGACACCAGGTCAGAAGGCAGATGTACTGGTCTTAGAGGACTGGCAGGGAAATCTAAGCAGATGAAAAAAAACAGGACTTGGACAAAAAAGATGTTTTCAACAGGGCAAGGGGATACAGGGCAGAGGGAAGGGCATCAGACCTGTGCAGAGAAGGATCTAGGGGCATTTCTGTTAGATGTTCATCCTTCTTCTTAAATACCCACAGTAATCTCTTAGTCAGGTCCTGTCACTGCTATTTATTTGATCACCTCACGGTCTTTAATACAATTATCTTTTCAAAACTCTTGTAAAATAGAGAATAATTACGATCCCCCAAGAGGCTGAACAATTTGTTCCAGATCCCTCAGAAACTCTGTAGCTGAGCAGGAAGCCAACATGGAGATGTCCTAATCCTGCATCACAGACCACTGGGTTTTCTCATGTTTCCCCATGCTTGCTCCTGTAATTCCTTTCACCCTCATGAAAGGTTTCCACTAACTTCACCTAGCTGCTGTTTTGGTCTTGCTTCCTCTGCCCTGCTCTTTCATTTGCAGGTGCCACGTAGGTACCTGTTCCTTGGCGGAGGGGACAGCTGGGGAAGGGACCTTAAGAAAAGCAACTGGGAGCTGTGCAAAGGTGGTCAGCGAGGAAAGCTGGTCTAATATGCAGCCAGGGTGTTGTATGACTGTGGCAGACAGTAGTAGAGAACCAGAAGCAGTGAACGTGCATAACCGGTATGTGTAAAAAATGCTTTGTTTATAAATAAGAGGAAATTAAGTGCCCCGGGACTGCATTGGCACTGACTTACTGTTGCAAAGGGATTGCTCATACCCTTCCAGAAAGTGTACATTGAAGCCTTGAGGCTCTTAGGAGTGCTACAGTCTGCATATTAACACAGCCATGGCTTTTCTTGCTGCACTGTGAGCCATGACACCCGTAAAATACATGCAAGCACTTGCTGCAGCAGGAAGCAAAGCACATGTCCACAGCAAAACAGTGTCACAGCATTCAGCTTGCTGAGGCACAACCTGTATTTATGTGAGTTGTCTTGAACGGCAAAGCCTCCACTCTCCCTGAACACCGGTCACTCAGCTACTCCACAAGAACGGCAAGTCAAGGACCACTTTTCCCAACTAGTCCACAGGTCATCATTTAACTTGCCACAAGCTGCTCTTCCCCTGCCTTCCTACGCAGCCAGCGAGCCTCGCTCTCCGCTTGCGGTGCAGCCTGCACAGCACAGCACATGCCTCAACACACCTGGTTAATCACTCAGCTCATATTTTTAGCAAGCCCCAAAGGAAAGCCCACATAGTGTGTAGTAGTGTCTATAGTGTCCTGTGCCTGCACTAGGATCCCACAAAGGTGCTGGTCTTCTCGGCTCCAGCAGCTCCAGTAGCAACCACAGATGTGTGGCTTTTGGAAAACAGCTGGTACCCAGCCGGTACGAGGGTACTAAGTTTCAGCCTGCAAAAGGTCTTGTAGCTATAGCCCCATTTCCTCTTATCATAGTCATAGGCCTGCAAAATTGCTTCTGTGAATCCTTCTATCATACAGCTACCTTTATCTAAATGTGTGCATGTCAAATTGCAGTTTTCAGCTGGGGTCCACAGACCCAAAGGAGGCTGAGAGGTAACAGATGGAGGTAGCCTGAACCAAGTCCCCAAGAAAGGGTCTGCCACCACAGCAGAGCACTGTTAGAGGTTGTACAACTCGCAAACTACAGAATTAGGGAACAATTTCCATCTTCAGGGAAGCATTAATATACATAGATTTCAAAAATGCAAATTAACACTAGCTTCACTTTTTATTGTGTGGTTAATGTAGGCTTAATCTGATTCACACACTATATTATGGGAGACTCCAATAGTGAATAGTATTTTTGGTCAATGACTAGCAGGGTTTGTTGAGCGAGTATACACATATATGTATACATATATTTGTTAATCTTAGGTTGAAAATTATTGAAAAACAACCCCTAAAGAAATTATAACACATAAACATTTCCTTTTCTTATTCTACCCCAGTAAAATCTGAACAAAATAGTCTATCAATTTCACAGCAGTGAAAGAGTTTCCTTTTGCTAAATGACAATTTTGTTCTGTTGCTTACTAAGATGGGAAAACTAGCTACGGCATACATTACTTTGCTGCACTATTCTTTAGGTATGTAAAAATATTAGCTTGTGGGGTTTCCTGAAATCTGGGAGCAACAGAAAAGGAGCAATATAATTATCTTTAACCATATTAAAAGCTAAGGAATAGAGTGTGAATTTGTTTTAATTAAACCAAACCACTCTACCAGCTTATGCCCTAAACAAGGCCATTTTAGCAAATTCTGTCAAATGAAACCCAAGTGGGATGAAGTGCCAAGTATTTTACTGCCAACTCTGTAAATGCTGGCGACATTATCCTCTTATTTTGCCAGTGTAATAGAGGATCAATTGTAAGATGCTACAGAGGCTCAGCTACATAATCATTAATTATGGTTTCTGTATTAACTGCAAAGAAAAAAAAATGGTAAAGCCTTTCCTAGTTTCAAATGTCAAGTTAAGCCTGCACGAGGCTGATGAATGTACTGAAGACTCATTGCTGTTGGCATGATCAGCCATACAGTCATCATGGTTGGTTACAATAAGTACAGTGTTGTTACAGCTGAGAAAATATAAGGCAAAAGATTGTGGAATATAGTAACATGAAATGCTGTATTAAACTTTACAGCATTATTCAAAGACATAGTTGTTCAGGAAAGTGGAATTGTATACTATGTAGATAACATGAAAACATCATGACTGTAAAATCTTAAAAAAAATCTTTCAAAGCTGGGGTAATGCTCTGATCCTAGGTTTGATTATTGAACATAACAGTCCACTTGATCTGAAGATACATTGATCTGGAGATGTGAACCTATTATAACCTATATGTAAGCAACTGCAACAGGCATTACTTTGGTGAAAAGAAAAAAAAAAAAAAGAGGAGTTCCCTTTATACATAAAAGATCATTTTTGTTAAGTTGAAGAAAGCAGCTTCAAAAGAAAAATCCTCAAATCCATTGAGAACAATGAAGAAGAAATTACATCTATTAAGAACTCTTGTGTGCAAAATGGGATTGGGGCTCTGAAGGAGAGGTAGCACAGCAGTGGGGAACAGGTGTTATGCAGCAAGGTAGTAGTTGTCCAGTTGCCTTTTTGCTAAGATAAGGCTTGCTTTTGGGCAGAAAGGGAGATTCAAAGCCACAAGTGATGATGGCTTTGTGATTGTTACTGCTATGCTTAGGGAAAAAGACATTTGTGGTTTAGCCTCTGGGGTATATACCAAGTTCCTTGTAAGTAGTAGGTCACCCATTGATTTACAGCTTTATTTCTGTAGATTTCTGAAGAAAGAAAAGTAAACCCAGTATCCTTTCTTTTGAAAATGTACTTTACATGTACCTTTCATTACACAGCATTTCAATAAAAGAAATAGAGCTCAATGACTTGAGGCTATATGCTATTTACAGATGATAGTATATTTTTAATTATCTTCTGCCTGTAATCTGTCAAACTACATCTTCTGTACACTTATACAGATTGGTAGTGGCTGAAACAGAAATAAAATGGTTTGGGCTTTTTTTTTTAAACCCCTGGCTTTTTTAGGGCTTCACACTGCAAATGGAGAACATGACATTAGAACTAAAAGGTTTTGCTATGGAAGGCTGTCATGGAATCATAACAAGTTTATCGCTGTTTGGAAACTAGTGTTTTCCACTGACGGCAATGGCTGCTCGTCTGGATTTCTCAGCTGAGCAGTCTCCATGGTTATTTTTCCACCATAGCTAGTAGAGGATGATAGCACTGTCTAAGCTACATGTCTCAGTGAAGCCTGATTGCCTTTTCAGAGCCGGCTAGTTTTACTTTCTTAACATCTGGAGGGAGTGTTATATGATTCCAACTTCAAAATAAATCAGGTTTACTGCAATGTGCATGTAGTAATTTGTATTTATGTACCAAAGATTAGATTTTAGGATATTGCATAAAATCCCAGACTGCATCATTAAACAGTTACACTATAGTATTTATTAACCATTTTCCTACTTACAGCAATTTTAACATACATTCGTAAGGAGGAGTTGTACTTTGGGCGTATATATGTATTTGTTATAATAATCACAGAATGTTCCAGAAGGACTATTAAACTTGCATGATTCCACAATCTGTTTATGTAATGCTTATTATATGCACAGCATATATCTGATTTTCAAGGAAATTGCAATAAAATGTGCAAATTGTAATCTCTTTAAGGCAAGGTTTTTTTTATTCCAAATGCATTGCCAACAGTCAGCGATGAAAAAACAGAGTAGGATACATACAGTGTGTTGTCACAAGACACATCAGATGTGATCACTGCTACAAGTCTCCTTTCCCTAAAGGTATTTCTTGTTAGGCTGTCCTGAAAAAAGCAAGCCTTTTGAATAAGCTTGGTAATTTTCTCTGCAGGGTCAGAAGATGTGCAAATTAGAGGTTGCCAAAAATATTTCACAGGCACAGACAGACTAAGACCTTGTACTTGTCTTTAAACAGCCAAAGAACCTCAAGTCTAGCAAGTAGACTAGAGCCATGTCAAGTGACTAAATTGAATGTGAATGTAAAAGCTTTTCTTTGCTAAAAAGGAACACAGCCTTTAGATTAATATTAGCAAACCCTACTATGTCACATTGCTACAATCAGCATCTCTCTGGGAAATAAGAATACATTAGTTCAGGTCAATATCTGCACTCCCATCAGACAAAATTACCTAACTGTCTTTGTCTGGTAATGATAATGACATTGTTAGCCTCCAGGGAGTTGACGTCACACAACTAAGCAACTCAGGAAGCGCAGTGTGTGTAAGTGAACCAGCAAAGACCTCCACGGGTATGGACTGATATGATGGATGCTATACCAGTGCTGCCGTGCAAAAATCCAAATATGCCCCAAGCTGCACTTGATAAGAAAACAAGCAAATTACAAAGAGTGTTATAGGCATAGAAACAGTTGTAAGTGACCCATTGGAAAGGAAACATTTAAAGCATAGGATGAGATCCGAATCAAATCTACTGTGATCAACTCATGTTCAGATGTACACATGTGTATTTGCATTTGTGATGGATAATATTCCTTTCCACTGTAAAAAACTGAAATCCTTTGCCTAATCTCTATTGCTGTTGGCATCTATCTACTTACCTATATGCACTTGCCCACTCATCTATGAGTACACACAGGTCTTCCAAGTACTGCCAGGAAAAGACAACTAAATATCAAAGCCTGTGAATAAGACTGACTGTACTGTATTATTGGCATTAAAGGTGGCACACTAAATCTTTTGCCACTAAATAAAGAATGACTGTGCGCTGTTTGCACACTCTATTTTATAAGAAAGGAACAACTAGTTTATCAGAGTGATTACGGGGGCTAGAGTAGCAGGATTTTTTTGGTGTTTGTTCAAGGGTTTACATGAACCTAATTCTCTCTGTATATTGCTTTTATTTAATTAAAAGAGAGGCTCAGTCAATATTGCTGTAGCAAAGCCAAGGCATGTCTGAACTCATTAAAGCGGGGTTTGTACACTGACACTGATGAAAGACCAGCTGCTGGTGCTGCTGCAAGTCCATTTAGTTTTTATTTGACATCAAGTTGCTTTGCCTGCACTGTCAGAACTTGTATATGAAGTTGTAGTACCATGAAAAAAGAGCATATCTGACAAGGAGCCAGGGATTTCTCAGATGGTACCTGGACATTGCCTGATTTGACTGTCTTGTGATGTAACAGGTTTAGGCAATCTGCTTTTCGCTCTCTTTCTTCCCCATCTCAAAATGGTGCCTGTGCTCTCTCCACGGTCCTCTCCAAATAGCTGCATGTAGGAGGAGATACCTGCAATACAGCTTCTGCTACCCGCAATCCACCTCACATATGTTTGAGACGGGAAGGAGAAACGGAGCAGCCGCAGGCATCCGCACTCAGCACTTGTGAAAGGATGTAGCTCTGCTAGAGCCGAATCTTCTGCTGCCGATGGTTTTCAGCCCACTGGGCTGCCAGGAAAATCTGCCATTAGCGACTGCAGCTTACCTAACATCATGACTGTGTAGACAGGCTCTCGCAGGGCATTCATGAAGGCTGACTTCGCCCACTCAGGCTCACGTCACCAGACCGATCTGTAGCCAGGGCAGAGGCAGTGGAGCATGCAGGACCATTACGGGATCCTGTTTCTCTCCTGTGACCGCAGAGGTGATTAGCCTAACTAGACTCAAGTTAGCTTCTGTGAAAACTCTTTTAGTTGGACTTCTATCAGAATGACTGCTTCAGGGTCGAGTAGATTATATTCCCATAGCTGCATTTTGACGTGCTGTTTTGCTTTATTTCTCTCTGCACAGTGCTGCTTAAGCACTGCCCAGAATTTTTAGAAGCTTCAGATCTGATTCATCTGTTTTGAATAGCCTTGCAATGTTATCCAGAGAAGACTCTTCTTATTCCATATTTTAACCTGCAAGCTAGCTTTCTAAAAGGATCTGTCCCACTCTGTTCGTCTGAAGGTTTGTTCATCAGTTCCCTTTAATGACTTCTGAGCACATTGGTCAGTTCCAATCCCATTTGCCAGGGCACGGAAGTCTCAGAAATATTAGCTTACTAAAAAAAAATAA
>JMFS01016059.1:0-16738 GCA_000699545.1 Podiceps cristatus
CTGCTAAATTGCCTTGCCCTTTAACGCGACAAACCTCCACCCCTCAGGCTCTCCTTGCAGACCAGATGTTTCAGTTCCCTCAGCATCCTGGTGGGCCTCTGCTGGGCTCACTTAAGCTTGGCACTGTCTTTCCTGGACTGGGGACACCAAACCAGAGGACACAGTATCTAGGTGTGGTCTAAACTGTGTGGAATTGAGGAGGAGCATCCTGTCCTTCCATGTCCCAGCTGTGCTCCTACTCCTACAGCACTGGATCCTGCTGACCCTTACTGCTGGCAGCCCCAGGGTAGCTCCTGTGCCACTCACTGTCCCCAGAGCCCTGGGGACTTTTTTGCAGAGCTGCTGCCCAGGCAACCAGTTGCCAGTGCCTTGCACAAAGATTAAGTTTATGTTGTTGAAGTGTTTGAGGAGCTATTTCAAGACTTGGCAATCTTCTCAACAATGTCTTTTCATGATGCTTGGACCAGAATGACCTTCAGATCTTACCATGTTTATGGGTTCTGTATAGCTTCTTTATAGGATAAATGAGATAGGAAGGGATCTTTCACAGTCATCTTGTCCAACCCTTGCTAAAAGCAAGACTTACTTCCACATCTTACTACATATGTTACTCAGAGCCTTGTTCAGCTGAGCTTTGACTGTTTCCAATGATGGACTGTCCTTAGCCCTCCCTATTTCTTCTTAAGTTTCCTTCATCTATCCTGGGCTGCATCCCCAGCAGCGTGGGCAGCAGGTCGAGGGGGGATTCTGCCCCTCTGCTCCGCTCTGGTGAGACCCCCCTGCAGTGCTGCCTCCTGCTCTGGGGCCTCAGCACAGAGAGACATGGGCCTGCTGGAGCGGGGCCAGAGGAGGGACACAGCCATGGTCAGAGGCTGGAGCCCCTCTGCTGTGAGGGCAGGCTGGGAGAGCTGGGGGGGTTCCGCCTGGGGAAGGGAAGGCTGCGGGGAGACCTGACTGCTGCCTGCCAGTGCTTCAAGGGGGCCTGTAGGAAAGATGGGGAAAAGCTTTTTAGTAGGGACAGTGGTGACAGGACAAGGGGTAATGCTTTTAAACTACAAGAGCGGAGACTCAGACTAGATATAAGGAAGAAATTTTGTACAATGAGGGTGGTGAAGCACTGGAACGGGTTGCTCAGATTGGTGGTAGATGCCTGGAAACATTCAATGTCAGGTTGGACGGGGCTGATCAACCTGATCTAGTTGCAGATGTCCCTGCTTATTACCAGGGGAGGGGCTGGACTAGATGACCTTTCAATGTCCCTTCCAACCCCAAATATTCTATGATTCTATGACTTCTCTACCATATCATGTAATTGCTACAACTTAGAATGTCTATAAATCCATATTGATGAGTGATGCTTATTATCTAATTATCTATATGTCATTACCTCTTAATTAAAGGCAAGCATTTGAAATTGCATTTTTTTCAGGTGATTCATTGCATTATCTCAAGGCTAACAATAATCACAGACTCTACAGACAATCAAAATATCAGAAGTGTGAGAATCAAAGGTATGGACGATTTGGGAGGAACACAAAATGGAGACTGAAAAAGCAAATATGTTGTTTCAGAGCTTGGGAATTTTCTCACATCTTTCAAAGGAGGCAATCCTCTAGCAATGATGTCTTCAGTATCACCGTATGAGGTGCACTGACACATCACTCCTTTTTTACCTGGATGACAGTGTATTGTACTTAAGGGGAAAGCTGATGATTAAAGCACAGTGGAGCACAGATATCTATCAGGAAGGTTAAAATTAAAAATAGGTAATGTAACATTTAAGGGAACATGAGGTAATTTCTTGTGGATCTTATGATAAGCCCTAATATATTTGAACCACCTCAAATGATTTCAATGGCAAAAGGAAAAAAAAAAATGCATAAACATTATATATATAGCTTCAGTAGAGTTATTACAAATAATGAGACTACTGTGCATGATTTAACAGCAATATAAAGCCCACAGCACTCTATATCCCATATGCAAAATAACTACAGATAACATAGTAGTTTCTTTTTTGAGTCTTTTTAGTTGTCTTGCTTTGAGAGAATAAGCAGCATGAATTAGAAAGAGAGACCATGAAGACTTACTGCCCCCAGGTGTCTGTACAAGGACTCATTTGATTAGGAAGCAGCAATATACCTCAAAGAAATACCTTCCTTTTTTCTGTCAAAGAAATCGGATTCTATGGTTTTGTCTTAGGTATACAAAGACTTTCACTTTGGTTTTTCATGTACAGTATCATTGTGAGAGTCAGAAATTATGAAGATCTTGTTTCAGGCACTGACCAAATACGTAAGCTGAGTTTTTCTCAATAAAAATGTTAATTTCTGTTTTAATTGAGAATGGACAAATTTTGGCCATGTAATCTGCTTACAGCTAGTGGTTTTAAACAAATCAAGTCAGATCTTACCCAGCTTATTTACAATCACTCAGAGAACAAAACTGTGGGTAACTGTCAGAGGAGAAACAGGGTGAAACAGGAAAACGAAGGAAGCATGATTTACATCCCTAGAAGCACCATTAAAAAAAACATGGGGGGGAGGAGGCAAAACATGGAAAAGATGGTATTCACATTTTATTCTCTAGAGGAGTAATGGGAACCATTTATACAGTGGAACCACTGGAGAATTCTTGCTTTATGTTCCTTATTCTGCATCTCCATTGAGTTAATTCTCTGAACATGACACTTCCCGCATTCCCTATGTGACACCACTTACTGGCCAGAGAAGTATTACTGTGTGACTGAAGCAGATGGGCTTCTAGTGGGATCTTGTGCTCTCTGGAAGGCTCGTGAAAACGTAGATTTTAATGGCAGCTTCACTATCTCAGGACTCCTCCCCTGTCATCTGGAGGCACATCTGTTGTATACGGACCCTTGTGTGGTGTCTTACAGGTCTGTAAGCTAAAGTGCCTTTGTCTGCTCTCATAGACACCACTAATTACTCATGAAGCAGAGCACTGTGAGGTGTTGAGGGTCCCTGCCAGTCACATTTGGATAAAAGGCCATCAGAGCAGTATAACATTTTCTTAAATTAATATTTAATTTAAGAATCAACTAATTAATTAATTCCTGGTTTCAGCCAGCACAAAGCTAGTTTTGTCTCCAGGACCTACTGTGTTTTAGACTGAGTATGTTAAAAATGGTGACAAACATTTTGCAGTTTCCCAGTTTTTGCAGGTGCAAACACTTGGGAGAGCACAGCCAGAATAGTTGATCCAAACTGGCCAAAGAGAGTGTTCCATGCCATAGACAGCATGGCCAGTGTAGGTGAGGGTCAGCCTTTGCTGCCCTCTTCTTGTTCTGGTTCCTTTTCGTTCAGTTCATGTTCTGTTCATGTTCCCTTCTTGTTCCCTTATTTTCGGGGTTTTTTTGTTTGTTCCAGCCTGTTTGATCGTTCTTTCGGCTGTTTGTTCCCTCACTCACTCTCTCTGGAACTTGCTGTTCTGGGATGGCTGCAGGGGAATATCCCTGCTCCCTGACTGCTGCTCGGGACGGGCTGTGTTGGTCCTCGGGTGGTGAGAAATTGTGCATTGTTCATTTTATATATTCTATTATCCTTATATATTATTATTACCATTAATACATGTTTATCTTTTTTCTTTGCTGTCCTGGTGAACTGTTTTTATCTCAACCTGTGAGTTCTCTCTCTCTCCCCAACTCTCTTCTCCACTGGGGAGGAGGGGAGTGAGTGAGGGGATGCATGGTATTCAGTTACCATACGGTTAAGATGACAAAAGCATACATGAGTAATGCTATTCCAGATTACTTTAGGATGAGCTCTTTGTGATGCTTGCAAGATAGCCCAGATGGCCCAGGTCTTGAATGGAAAGGTGTAGTTTTCAGGAAGCTGTGACATATCAGGTGGCATTCTTCCCTAATACGTTCACCAGCATAAGACAGGGAGGCATGTATAATTCACTGTTTTTTGGATGACAGATTAATCCATGCTCTTTAACACTTGCAGTTACTAAAGATTTAGATATTTTACAGTTGGGTAATTATTAAATCATGTTGCCTAACCTACAAGAACATGTTACTCTATGATCCTGTCTGCAAAATTTATAGTAATTGTCATAGTGAGATGACCAAATTACACATGGAGTGTTTACATTCTATTTAGCAATTTATTGGCAGTTTCAAATGGGTTCAGTGGTCTTAGATAGTTCATTCTTTAACTAGACTATTAAGAGACCTTTCATAAAAGCAGTGCTATATTCATTTTAGAAGTATTTCCACTTAAAGAATCCTTAAATCCATCCTTTATAGGGCTAATTTGCAATTTCCCTGGGATGCAAGGTACTGCCCATACTGAAGATTTTATTCCTTAGTATCTCAAAATCTAAATAAGAAATGATGCATGCATAGCTAAAACCAGATGAGAAAAGCGAAAGCAGTAAGGTTAGTGATGATAAATCCCTACCTTCAAATTTCTCAAATGAAAGAAAGAAAAAGAAACTCTGTATTGACTAAATACAGTATTAGAGATCTGATGCCTTTATTTGCCAGCACTTTTGTGCTTTCATCATCCAATTCAGAACTTTTGTACTTTTTAAGTGCACAAAATTAAAGCTCTAGCATTAAAAATAGCACCCAATAGATAATACGAGTCCCTTATATGAAGTTCACAGAATCACAGAATGACTGAGGTTGGAGGAGACCTCTGGAGCTTTTGAGGACCTTCAAGGATGGGGACTCCACAACCTCCCTGGGAAGCTGTTCACATGCTCATTCACCTTCACATGGAAAAAGAGATTCATTATGTTCAGGAGGAATCTCCTGCGTTTCAGTTTGTGCCCATTACCTGTCAGTGGACACCCCTGGAAAGAGTCTGTCATCTTTGTACCCTCCCTTCAGCTGAATGAGATCTCCCCAAGACTTCTCCAGGCTGAAGAGTCCCACGTCTCTCAGCCTTTCCTCTTACGGAGATTCTTCACTCCCTTCATCATCTTAATGGCCCCTCTGTTGACTCCATCTCTCTCTTGTATTGTGGATCCCAGAACTGGACATGCTGCTCCAGAGGTGGCCTCACAAGTGTTGAGGAAGAGGATGACCTCCCTTGATGTGTTAAGGCTCCTCCTAATGCAGCTCAGGTTACCACCGGCTGCCTCTGCCACAGGGGCACATGGCTGGCTCATATTCAACTTCGTGTCTCCCAGGATCCCCAGGTACTTTTCTGCAAAGCTGTTTTCTGGCTGTTAGGATCTTAGCACATACTGGTGCCTGGGGTTGCTCCTCCTCAGGTGTAGGACTTTGCACTGCCTTTTGTTGAATTTTTTGAGGTTCCCATTAGCCCATTTCTCCAGCCTGTTAAGGTCACTCTGGGTGACGCCACAACCCTGTGGTGTATCAGCCACTTCTCCCAGTTTTGTATCCTCAACAAACTTCCTAAGGGTACACTCTGCACCATCAGCCAGATTATTAATGAAGATGTTGAACAGCATTGGACCCAGTGTTGACCCCTGGGGTACACTGCTAGTTTCTGGCCTCCAGCTAGACTACATGCCACTGATCACAGTTCCTTGGGCCCAGCCATTCAGACAGTTTTCAGTCCACTTTGCTGTCTGCTCACCTAGTACATACTTCTCTGTGAAAATTTTATGGGAGAGATGAAGCCTTAATGAAGTCCGGGTAGTCAAGTGAGCAATGTCCACTGCTCTCCATGTTTCTGCCAAGCCAGTCATTTCATCATGGCTTATCAGGTTGGTCAAGCATGAATTCTTCCTTCTGAATCCATGCTCACTAGTCCTAATCAGCTTCTTGTTCATGTGCCTGGAAATGGCTTCCAGGATTTGTTATTCCATCACCTTTCAAAGTGTTACCAGGAACTGCTGAAGTAAACATAAAGACTGGTGTGTGTCTGGATGCAGATACAAAACTTGCATACAATAGCTAAATTCTGCTGTAATTTAAATGTGGGGAAGTTGCACTGAAAGCAAAAATGCTAGTCCCTAGCAGGTAGTCACAACTGCTGTCACACTTTTCAGTAAAAAAAGTAAACCCCCAATTGTTTATGTCTAACAACCTTGCCTTACCAGATGAACAGCATTCCCAAATGGGCCTTCCTAAGGACTCCAGCATTGCTTAAGATAGTGGAGACAGACATGTGCTGGGTAGGCACAGGAGCAGCCGTTTGGAACATGTTTTTTTTAAGAACATTAGTTGCTGTCATCTGGAGGCTGGTGGGGAATGGGGAGATCAGCCATCCTTGGATGGCCTCACAGGAGTCTGTGACAGTTTCTATGGATGAAAAGCAGTGAAGGGATCTTCTGACAGCATGTCAGCTGGCCTTCGCCCGTGCCCACTCCCCAGTGGGCTCTCCACTTTGATTGCTTCTACATTCTGTGAGCTCTGTGGTATAGAAGAAATGTAGAATGATACTAGGGATCAGCTCTTTTCATGTTTCAGTGCCTGACACTGGAAATATGATAACATGCTTGCAGAAAGATTTGTGATCTCTCACAAATTCCGCTGTTACTCTGCTGCATAGTGTGCAGAAGGAACTGCATTGTTAAGACTAAGGCAGTTGCCCACTCCTTGTTTTTCTTTCCAGTATCTCTATATCGTATACCTTCAGGATATTGTACTTCTAAGCAGGCATTAGGAATAGGCATTTATGTCTTATCACAGTATTTAACAAATTGAACTGAGTCATTTACCCTCCCTATCTTTCCGCTAGGAATTTTGGAAAATGCCCAGTGCACAGGCTATGTTGTTTGGGGTTTTTTGACCTCTATATGGAGGCAATGGATTTTTACATTTTGCATACATCAGACTAGATCTAGAGAGTAAATCAGCATCGTTTTGCTGACTGAACTAGAGTTCTGCTGGTGATCTATGTGTGTGTGCACACATGCACTCACATGAAGTTTCCAGTACTTGTACGTGCAAAAATTAAAATTTAGTCTCTGTTTTTCAGTAATTGGTTTGAGATGTTAAGCAATCTTGAAGTCAGAATTACATAATCTACTGATGGTTTTTTGAAATGGTTTAGAAGACAACCTTGTCTCCAGCAAGATGGCCGAGTGGATTAATAAAGTCTTATTCCAGGGATACAGAACAAAATGTATAAGTAGACTTAACTATATATCAGTTTGTCTTCTGTGTGCAAATAAAGAGATTAATCAGCTAAAAAAGGGGGAATTAGAAACTAGCAGATGTATGCGTAAAAGAGTGTATGTGCTTATGTAATACATGATTTTGACTTGATCGTTTTTTGTTTAGCACAGTTATGTTCACAATAAATGTTCTTCTTATCACGTTTGCCACCAGTACCAATTGCTTTTTACAATATGTAATATTTTTTACCATAGTTTTGTGAGATTTTTTCACTTACTTTAAAAGAACTTTAAAATATTACTGTCTTTAGTAAACATGATTGTGAGATGAAGAAAAATATCACCTAAAAACTATATGAAATTGTGATGAAGGCTCTATTAGTATTTAAGGTGATTATCTCAGAATACTCATGAGAGTATGTGAGGCCTTTTTTTTAAAAAACGTCCTACTCTCTTACTTCTCTTGAATGTATCTAACCTGTTTTATTCAGAGTAGATCTTTGATTTTTCTACAGCTTTTTGTCACCTGATCTGAACTGTTTTCTCCTCTTTCTTATTTTCAAGATCTCAGACACCTTTTAGTCGGTATGTGTGCACCCTCACACTTTAGATTATAACATATAATAAAGATCTCCCAGTTATTCTGTATTTCAGAAATATTTGTAGTTATGCTATCTTTCCACACAAAATCTTCCACCTTCACACTCTGTTTCAGTATTGCTACTGTTAGCAGAAACTTCAGCCAGTTTACATTTGAGTGTTAACCTATCCAGTGTACATCATGTTCTTTTTATCACAGGCTATTAATGTTGTTATTTGCAAAGTAATTGTATCATGTCTCCTATCAGACAAACCTTTTCAATATAAATCTCATCACATGCTACAATTTTGTCTCTAAATAAATAAATTCACTGTTCACACCTAGGCTATTTACATACTGCTTATCATAGAGAAATTATGGAAGGGGGATTCTTGTTATAAAGCGATTTATTTTCCTGTGATTTAGCTAAACTTCTTTCTGTAGTCGTCCTCTCATTTCATTTGTTCATAGTAAGATAATAATTCAAGTGTCTTTGCAAGAACATTTAACCATCAGTAATTATCATGGTTTAACCCCAGCTGGTTTCCGAATACCACGCAGCTGCTTGCTTACCCCGCCCTCCCCAGTGGAGTGGGAAGGAGAATCGGAGAGAGAGACAGAACCCACGGGTTGAGATAAAAACAGTTCACCAGGACAGCAAAGAAAACTATAAACATATATTAATGGTAATAATAATATATAAGGATAATAGGACATATAAAATGAACGATACACAATTTCTCACCACCCAACGACCTATACAGCCCATCCCAAGCAGCAGGCAGGGAGCAGGGATATTCCCCCACAGCCGTCCCAAAACAGCAAGTTCCAGAGAGAGCGAGGGAACAGACAGATGAACAAACAAAGGAAAAGGCCCAAATGAACAAAGGAAAATGAGGAAACAAGAAGGGAACATGAACTTAACCTGAAGGAGGCAAATGGCTGACCCTCCCTTACCCCAGCCATGCCGTCTATGGCATGGAACACTCTCTTTGTCCGGTTTGGATCAACTGTTCTGGCTGTGCCCTCCCAAGTGTTTGCACCTGCACATCAGCAAAGCTTGGGAAACTGCAAAATGTCCTTGATCGTTCAGCAGCAACGAACAACAGCAGCTGCTGTCACCCTTCTTCACACACTAAATCCAAAACACAGGAGCTGCTGAAGACAAAACCAGCTGCGTCCCAGCCTAAACCAGGACAGTAGTCTTCCTCTAAGATTTCTTACCTCATCATCTTATACTTCTTAACAGAAGAGTAGTAACAGAAGAATCCTATTAAAAAATTTAGTTCTGCAGAACTACCAGTCATGTTCCTAGTACTTTCTAGCTGTTTCTCAGAAAACAGACAAAAAATATGACTCAGTTTCTATAGCTCATCAGCTTTTAAATAGGTCTTTGATTTGAAATAGTTGCTCCTGCTTTTGAGCTTCAGTCACACAGTAGTTGCAAAAGAGATACAGAAAGAATACAAATGCCTAAACAATTTACTGTCCTAGTTGCAGAACTATAAGGAGAATCTGAAAATTAACCCATATTTGGTTTCTTTTTTTGCAAAGAGCATCAAAGTATCATCTCTCTCATAAACCATATTATGCTAACCTACATATTCAAATGATGTTAAAAAAAAAAAAAAAAAAAAAAGATGAAAAAGAAGACTAAAGGATTATGTTTACATTCCATGTCATATACCTTCTCTACTAACTTTCAACCAGTGTAAGAACTATGTGGTCTCCTAATGACTCAGTAGGCATATATAAAGAGCTCTGACATAGTCCCTTCTAGGGAGGAAAGACCTCCTGCTGTTGAGATAAACTTTGTAAGAGATGACATATACCATACATAGAACAAGGTCTTTAACTTATTTACTAGTGTTCTGCCCACCATTGCCACAAATGATTATATTTTAGTTTAGGAAACGAAGAGAAAAAACGGTCAAAGTAAATCACTATTTAGTAAACTCATATAAGTCATTCAAAATTATTTGAGGCTCCAAAGAGCCCATAACCTTATAGCAAAGGTTATCGAAAGGTATTTCTTTCTCAAAATAAATAACTGTTGAAAGAGCCAAACAGACAACCAGAGAAGATACATGTATAGCTTTCTGCCTTAATATCTTTTTTTATTTTTTTCTTTGAGAAAGTATTAAATTCTAGCTCAACAGCAAATGCCAAAGGGAGCAAAGAGGAAAGAGGACAAAGGCTAGGTAGCAATTCCCCAGAATATACTCCCAATATTTCATAACTAAAGGTCTGTCTGATTCAGATATACTATCTTGATGTATTTTGCTTGAACAAATATTTGTTCAGCTGTTACAGGTCCTGCATAAGCTTTTAACATCTACAGCATGCAGCATGAAGAAGTTTGACAGCTTGACTACAATTACCTACAGCGGCCCTAATTTTGATACTGGAAGAGACTATGAATAGTTGTTCTGTATTCACCTTCTTCATGCTACTCACAATCCAAGTTTCACTACAGGTCTACAGCAAAACCTTCTAGCAGTCACTTCTGAACTGAAGAACCCTAGGGTAAATACTTTCTACTGTTTGAAATCAGGAATGGGTATACCAGGAACAACTAAATAGACAAAAACTCTCAAGCCTGTGAAGAGTGTACAGTGGGTTTGTGAAAGAGTCGATGACTGTACATTTTATTTTCCAATGTACATCCTAGGAAACACTGAACGAAGCTGTTGTGGAAAGGTTGAAATCAAAGGCGGTGGTCTTTTGCATAATGTTCAGTTAAATTATGGGATTTTACTGCCATGAGTTGCTGTGGACAAGGAAAGTTTACATGGGTAAGGAAAGTTTACATGGGTTCAAAACACAATGGGGAGAAAATCCCTTGCAAACTATTAACACAGAGACATTGCATTCAGTCAGTAAGCCCTAGACCTGCATGTTTTTGAAGATTACAAGAGCATTTGGAAAAAGTACTGTAGGCTCATTCTATTTTGATTTTTCTTCTTAGGCATCCACTACAGTCAGCTATTAGAGCATGTATAATGGGTTAGATGGACCTCTGATTTATGCAGCCCTTTGGATCAGCAGTCACATGATTTTAATTTGGCATGATTTTAGTTTCTTCTGGCTTTACTTTTGTAAGCTTTTGCCAAAATTAAGAAAACATGAAAACTCAGATTAGCATCATAGTCTTTTAACAGGGACATCGAGGATGATGATTGCCTTCTAAAGGCTGCAGAATTGTTCTGGTCTGTTGACCCATAAAGTAGGCATACCCTTCTAGCTGATGTGGGAGCTGCCAGCACAGTTAATTTGAGGTCTTCTAACTGAAAAATCCCTTCAGCAACATGTGCTCCTCTCTCTGCCAGGTCACTTCCCTGTGAAGCATGGATGCTGACAGTAGTATCTTTGAAACAAAATTGCCCTTCAGAATTATTGCAGCAAACGTTGCCGTTTTTCCATGAAAATTTTTCACACTAGAAAGTCTCATCTGGCAAATATAGCTCAAATACAACTTGCTGTTAGTGATTTTTTTCTTCCCAGATTTTAAAATTGATGAGATGAATTTTAACTTATCTATAGATCTAGCAAAAAGTCAAACGCCACTTGGTACAAAACCAAATACAGATGCTAGTTTTTCAATAAACAGAAAAAATCCCTTTTCTTTCTACACACCTAATTGCATTATTAAGTTTTACTAGATAATAATGTAGGTGTGAGTCTTTTTTCAGCTTTATCTTTCTGCAAAATTATTTGCCTAATATTTTCAGTTCCAGCTGTATTGCTGAGATAGAAAATGACATTTGTAAAATACTGAAAAGCTATCAAGTAGATTTTGACATATTAAGTCTTCTTAGAACTGCAATTTGTATGGTGATTCCTCCAGTGCAAGTATTAAATGTAACTCGGGAGGCTAAAATTGTTAAGTATTGTTTCACTGTCCATTTTAAATTAGATATCTGATCCTGTAACTATTGTTGACACTCTGAGTGTAGCAGACTTAGGCCAGAGAGAATGATAATGTCCAAATAGGCTCATGTGATTCAATGTCTGAAAGCTTGAAGGAAAACTAACATCATTATTGTAAAAATAAGGGAGTGCTTTAAAAGTCACTTACATAAATACTGTTAAAATCTTTGACTCTACCTGCTATAGCCATTTATGCTAGAACAATTTAAGAGACTGATTCACACACGTCTGTCAAGCTATTCTGTTAGAAGTTATTGCCTCTGAGATGTCTCTCATTTAAAAAGTCGAGGCCATGGATGTGAAGGTGAGAAGAAGTGGTGGATGACTTATCGCAGCTGAGAACTCGTTTGACAGCGCGGCTAAGCTGACCTTCTAGCCAGCTACCATCAAGAGGGGTCCCAACCCCTCCGCATGGGCTGCACCCTCATTCCCCTGTTTATCATCACATGTCTGACTCCCTAATGCAGTGGTCTCCAAACCCTTTTGATCACGCACCCCATCAGTAAAAGATTCTTGAGCACACCACCCTGATATATGTACAATTATAATTGAATAAATGTTATACATTTACCACTGTATTAATATATTATGTACACTATGAAGCATGCATAAAAATAGAGATTAAAAAGGTTGACATTAAGAGGAAACAAACACTTGATTTAAAATACTTTTTAAAAAACCTTTTTTATTAACAGTACAAAAAATATTTTCTTCCCAAACCTCAATGGACTTTTCTGTGCATGCTCCTCACTTTGGAGACCAATGCCCTTGTGAGTCAGTTCACAGACAGACACTTTTAGAAAACTAAACCTGAAAAAAAAGTGATTGATTATATTTTACTGGATGAACTCTCTGAACAGGCTCACTGAGAGCTCACAGAAGCACCTGTGGGATAGGAAGGGTCATCTCAGATACGGGAAGGTGTGACCATCCCATTTGTAGCAGGTAAGTCATCAGAACCAGAGAATCGGACTGCACCCTGCCTAAGTGCAGGAACTATGTCAGCCCGGAGTTTTAGTCATTTTTCCCATTTTCTTCTCATTTGAAAATTGGCTCTAGTTAATCCTTCTCGGGACAAATTTAACTCCCGAAGTATGGCACCCTGTCTTGCCATATTGCAGCCTTGTTTCTTGAACCTTGGCAGAAGCATGTACTGTGTATTTTCAGGCTCTCCAAAAAAATGGGATTTGTGTTGAAAATGATACAGTATATCTTTACCTCCTGAGCTCCCTCAGAAACAAAGCTGTGTATTACGGACAAAGTTTAAAAGCATAAATTTAACTTTTCCTCTCAAGGTAAAGAACATCATTCTTCATGATATGGCTAGAGTATATGGAGACTCCTGTGGCTTGTTTCGATCATCTTTATTTGCGTCTTCCTGCATAGAGAAGCAGACAGTGCCACGTATCATCATTCAAGCCAGAACTCCTCTTTTCCTTCTCTCTGTACTTCTATGAGCCTTCTACCCAGCCACAGTGGTCAGGGGCAGAGGCATCGCAAGCTAATGAGCAGGACAGGGCTTCTCCTTGTAGTTGCACTTCTATCATGTCTCAGTTTACCTCCACTACCACGTACACAAAGGCGCTTCTAGGTGTCACTGCTTCTGCTGGCTTTGTCACAAAGGTGCGATCAGCAGTTTGAGCCTACCTGGAAGATTAAACCTACAGAAGGAATTAGTACTTGTGACACTGGATGTTGCAATGTCTCCTTTTTAGCGTTGACACTATGTGTCTCCAAGAAATTCACAGAAAAATCCATCATTCTGAGTTAGGAGCTATCTGCACCCCATCAAACATATTAAACTTTCTCCTAGGAAATACTGAAGATAGTGGTATTTGGAAACTAGCTGCTACAATATTCAAAACGCGTAACTGAAAGAACTGTCAGTGAGATGAACTCAGACATCCATATAAACTTAAACTAATCTGTTAATTTGGGCAGAAGCAAATGAGGAAAAAGCCTTTGGGAAATGACACTGTTCACAGCTTAATTCTGCTTCCTGACCTGTAGCAAGACATATCTGTTCTTACTGCCCTATCTACACCGACATAATATAAACTTTCCCATGGAGACAAAACTCCAGTTTTGAGGCACTGGAAAAGATAATGACAAAGTGGAAGTACAAATATCTTAAAAACAATTTCATCTATTAACTTAGAAAATTGTTATCTGAACCCTTTTTTATTCAATTAATCTCATCTTGCTTCTTCAGTTCTGCAGTCAGAAAATAATGTCCTTGTTCTGCTATTTCAGCTTCCTGTCCCATTTTGTCCTCTCCAGATTCATTTGTTTGGATTGAGAAAGCTACCAATCATGCAGCTTTATCAATGTATGCTACTCCTTGCAGCTGTCAGTGATATCCAAAGTGAGTCTCATGCATATTAATGTTGTAATTTTATTAAAGCTTTTGAACAAATAATATGATACCTGGTGGGACACTAAGGAATAGAATATAAGACATCAGGACTAATAAGCGAGAATGGCCTGTACTACAGAATGATGGTGAAAGTCCTTTAGTCATTGACCAATTTCTGTTTCCTCATGGAGAAACAACAGAACAAACAACAACAAAAAAACCCTCAAGCCTATGAGTAACTTCAGCTTCTCTTCAATAAATTATTACCAATTTGATATTTCCCTGTTTAATTGCTGATGCATCGTATAAAATATTAATTATTGTTCCTGCCTATTAAGCTGGACAGCTGGGAGTCCCTTACAAACATACTGCTGTAAGATTGGGGTCATTTTGAAAAGGTGTTTTTGGGGATGTGGAGAAGTTTTTCTGAACTGCTGGTAAATTGGAGAAGACAGTAGAAATGAGAGTGATTTCATTGGTTAAGTCAGCACAGAAAGGTGGTTTGCAGGCTGCACGCTAATGTCTATGCTGCCTTCAGGTCTGTCAGCTACAATTAATGACTTGCTGCAAACTAAAAAGGACTGTTTTCTGTGAGCTGCTAGGGGATAAAACAGCTTTGCAAGGTCACATTCTGTGCACATGGTGTTTCTCATTAACCTCCGCCTGCCCTAATCATCAGTGAAAAACAAAATTCCAGTGTAGACATATGATAAAAGGCAGCAATATCTGAATATATTTGGGCGACCAACAGGAGGTAAGTGAGCTTACTCTACAAACAACATACTTAGCTAGATAAGACTTTGGTGGAGCAAACCTGGTTTTAGTGGAATTAAAAAAAAAGCAAAATACGAATATATTCCACATCTAAGAACAAAGTATTGTCCTATGATATTCACTTTATAACATACGTTTATTCATTTAAAACACAGATTTCATACACATTTTAACTTATTTTCTCAGTTTTCCACTGTCTGTCAGTAATAGCCATAAAGAAAAGCTTTATCTAAAATTATAAACTTCTTAATTATCTAAATTGTTAAGACAACAAATTCTGTTGTCTTAATTTTTTTTTTTTTTTTGGTCCATTTAGATTGCTAAAAGAGAGTTTGTAGTGGGAGGAAAGAGAGGAAAAAGAGCAGAGACTTTAGATCCTTTGACAGAAGAGAGTATATTTTGACCTTTAGCCAGGATACTCAGCCCAAACCAAGTCAAAGCTGTATTCAAAAAAGCACTACACTGTATCTTCATTTCTTTCAGAAACTTGAACTTGGTGTTAAATTTCTTCAGATAGGAAAGGAATTGTGTTTCTCTCAAGGGACTGAGAAGAAAGCATGTAAAGCAAACTTTAAAAAAAATCCATAAACATTTTAGAACTGAAGATACTGCAGATCAAAGAAAAGCTTTAAGCTAAAATAATCAAGATTTATTTCAAATAATAATACATGCTTAGTCAATACAATAGAAAACTTATATTGTGCACACAATATAGATTGGCATAATGATTGTTTCAAATAACACATTCTTAGCCAATGAACTAGAAAATTTATATAGTTCACATGATATACTTTGGTATAATGATGCTATACTAGTCATCAGCAAATTATGCCAGGCACTGTACATGGAGCAACAGTCCATTTTCCAGAGAGCTTACGGGCATCTGTGAAGGGGCCAGGTTTTGGCAGCCCCTTGGAGGTGCTATGTTTCTCAGAAAGGAAGAAGCTCCTGAGAGTTCCTGAGGAGTGTGTGGCGTTCACGTTTTACGGTCTCCCTGGTGGAACGCTGTGGGGCCAAAATACACTTTGATTGTGCTAATCTTTTTCATATTTGACCTATTGTACCTTAAGAAATAGATACTCTAAACTAAGCTTGAGGTATTACATGATTCCTTCCAGAAAAATCATGAGAATTTGATATTCAGTATACTGCATAAGGGCAGTGCTTTTCTTGTATATTTTCCACACCTATTAAGATTTCCATAAAGAATTATTTAAGATAAATAGTGAATTACTGATATTCTTTTAATATAGGTATGAGCTAGAGAAACAGTTTGCCTCTTTATCACAAGGAAAGGAGCAAACATACTCAATAAACCTCATTTGTCTGACTAAATTGAAATATAGGGAGCCATTTTGTTGCTATTTATCATAAAGAGTGAAAGCATATCAAGCAGCAGTTTTTCTGCATATATTGTATGCTACATATTTCTGCTTTTATAGAATGAGTACACTGGCCTAATGCTTTGTTAACACCATTCTGGAAGGTCACGTCTTTTATATTAGCACAGCATGTCATGAACTAGCATGGTTAGTGACCGTGGGTTATAATGTTGGAATAACACAGCAGTGCTATTTGCACGGATTCTAATCAGATATGACAGGGAGAGTGTGTGAAAGCTGTGCAGAAGGTGATTATAAAAAAACTGCTACTCCCCAGAACATTTGCAAGGGAGCTTGCACAGATCTGGTACTTTTCAGTTCCCTGCTGAGTCCCCATGTTCCTTTCGGATAAAATCTGTGATGCTGGAAAAAAATTGTGGAAGCAAGAGGAGTCTTGCCAGGGAAAAGAGATCTACACCTTTTATAACTGATATAAGTTGATGTTTCAAGCCTTGTGTCCTTGTACTTCCTTGTTTAAAAGGGCCAGTGAAGAAAAGATGGTCCAGATTCATCCCAGTGCTAACTGCCAGCATAGAATCTTAGAATCATTATGGTTGGAAAAGACCACTAAGATCATCAAGTCCAACCATCAACTCAACACCACCACCACGCCTATTAGACCATGCCCCAAAGTGCCACATCTATACATTTTTTGAA
>KL258465.1:0-18341 GCA_000699545.1 Podiceps cristatus
TGACCACTATCCTCTGGATGCGCCCATCCAGACAATCCCTTATCCAGCGAACAGATAAGGTCAAGTGGTTCCCTTTGTTGCCTCCATCTCCAATTCTTACCCATAAGCTTTCATTGCTTGTGGCTATTCTTCAGAGACAGGTCTTCACATACAATTCATTTCTTGACACAGAGGGCAACATCTCCACCCCTCCTTCCTCACCTGTCCCTTCTGAACAGCCTCTAGCCATCAATAGCTGCACTCCAGTCATGGGATTTGTCCCACCAAGTTTCAGTAACGGCAACTAGGTTGTAGCTTTCTAGCAGTGTGGTGGTTTCCAACTCCTGTTTGTTGCCCACACTGCATGCATTGATATAGAGGCACTTCAGCTGAGCTGTCAGCCATGTCACCTTCTTAGAGGAGCACCCATTAATTCCTTTGAAGTATTTCACTGCTGTTTCCTTGTCAGCTCCTATTTCCTCAGGACCCCTTGGCTCATCCCTCTAAGACTTCAAGTGTGCTGCAGTGTAGCCAGCATGTCTCAGAGCAACAGGCTGAGGGCCCTCACTAGCACCCACTCCCTCTAACCCTGGTGTGCCATCCCACAGCTTGTCACAGGCAAGCCTGATATTATCTGCCTCCCCCTTCAAGTCTAAAACTCTGCCAATGAGCCCCACTAGCTCATAAGCAAAGACCCTATTTTCCCCTTTGAGAAAGGAGAATCCCATCTGACACCAGCAAGCCTGGTGCTACATAGGCCATCCCATTATCGAAAACCTCAAAACTTTGGGGGTGACACCAGCCATGGAGCCATCTATTAATAGACTGGGCCTGTTTCTTCCAGTGTCACTGCCTACAGCTGGAAGGAGAGAGGAATAAATAACCTATGCTCCAGATTCCCTCACCAACTGTCCCAAGGTCCTGAAGTCTCTTTTGATCACCCTTGGACTATACATTGCAGCTTCACCACCACCCACATGGAATAGCAGTAATGGGAAATAGCCCAAGGGCCGTACCAGGCTACGAAGCTTCCTAGTAACACCCTTAATCCTAGTGATAAGAAACTTTATGGCAAATACAACCCTCAAGCCCGAGAATCATGATTTTCAAATTTGCTATTACCACACAGAGACAGCATGTCTCAGAGCAACAGGCTGAGGGCCCTCACTAGCACCCACTCCCTCTAACCCTGGTGTGCCATCCCACAGCTTGTCACAGGCAAGCCTGATATTATCTGCCTCCCCCTTCAAGTCTAAAACTCTGCCAATGAGCCCCACTAGCTCATAAGCAAAGACCCTATTTTCCCCTTTGAGAAAGGAGAATCCCATCTGACACCAGCAAGCCTGGTGCTACATAGGCCATCCCATTATCGAAAACCTCAAAACTTTGGGGGTGACACCAGCCATGGAGCCATCTATTAATAGACTGGGCCTGTTTCTTCCAGTGTCACTGCCTACAGCTGGAAGGAGAGAGGAATAAATAACCTATGCTCCAGATTCCCTCACCAACTGTCCCAAGGTCCTGAAGTCTCTTTTGATCACCCTTGGACTATACATTGCAGCTTCACCACCACCCACATGGAATAGCAGTAATGGGAAATAGCCCAAGGGCCGTACCAGGCTACGAAGCTTCCTAGTAACACCCTTAATCCTAGTGATAAGAAACTTTATGGCAAATACAACCCTCAAGCCCGAGAATCATGATTTTCAAATTTGCTATTACCACACAGAGAAAAGATCTACAAAATACCATGGAGAAACTTCCTTGAAAAGTTAAATTGATTGATTAGTTGCCATCAAAAAGAAAACTAGACATTTTTAGGAAAAGCATTTGAATGAAACAAAACGTTTCACTACTTAAGTCTACTGTGTGTGCATTGAATACTGCACAGAACTCTGAGCTCTCGAGGGGAAGACAGGGGAACTAGAAAACAGAGAGTAGAATAGCAATGCTAAGCAGAGATATGCAATGTCTTCTGTATAAGAAGATATTTGATAAACTACTGTTCTTCAGCCTGGAGAGAGAACCCCCCCAAAAAAAAAAAAAAAACAAACCACCATGACAAAACCTAAACAGCAAGGGATGTATGCTGCGTTTGGTTTATCGGGTCTAGTAACAGTCACTTTTTCTCTCTTCAGATGCTAAAAAGCTCCCATTTTGCTCTTGAGCAAGTTCTATACTGTATCAGACTACTAATCCATATTCTCCTACCTTCTTGCATAATCCTTTTTACAATATATAAGAGGTTTGGGAATACTTAGATACCTGCATTTTCAAAATGTCCTTGTGATGTAATGAAGTACAGTGTTTTAACTTTGTAAGACAGCAGATTATGACAGAGATTTCAGACACTTAATTCCAAATAGAAAATGAGCTTCTAATGGCACAAAATTTAGTTGGAGGTCAGTAACCAGAAGTGTATCTCAGGAGTCAGTGCTGGGTCCAATCCTGCTCAATGTCTTCACCTATCTGGATGATAGGGCAAAGGGTACCCTCAGCAAGTCTGCTGATGACACAAAACTGAGAGGAATAGCTGATGTACTAGAAGGTCATGCTGCCCTCCAGAGGGACCTCAACAGGGTGTAGAAATGAGCTGATGGGAACCTCGTGCAGTTCAACACAAGGAAGTGCAGAGCCCTGCACCAGGGCAGCAGTAACCTCGTGCAGCAGTACATGCTAGGCACTGAACTGCTAGAAAACAGCTTTGCAGGCCAGACCCTGGGGGTCCTGGTGGATACCAAGTTGAACACGAGCCAGCAACGTCCCCTTACAGGAAGGAAGGTCCTGTGCTGCATTAGGAGTGTTACCAGCAGGTCGAGGGAGGTGATCCTTCCTCTCTACTCAGCACTGGTGAGGCCACACCTGGAATACTGTGTCCAGTTCTGGGCCACCCATACACAGACATACTGGAGAATGCCCAGCCACTAATGATCAGCCACTAGAACATCTCTCATATGAGGAAAGGTCGAGAGCACTGGGAACGTTCAGCCTAGAGAAGAGAAGGTCAGGGCAGGAACTCTTCAATGTGCACAAATACCTGAAGGGACAGTGTTAAGACAAGAGAGGCAGGCTCTCTTCAGTGGTGCCCAGTGCCAGGACAAGAGGCAATGAACACAGACTGAAACACAGGACGTTTCGTCGAAACATCAGGAAACACTTTTTCACTTCAAGGGTGACCGGGCACTGGCCCAGGTTGTCCAGGGAGGTCGTGGACCTTCCTTCCTTAGAGATATTCAAAAGCAATCTGGACATGGCCCTGGAAACCTGCTGTAGGAGACTCTGCTTGAGCAGGAGGGCTGATGACCTCCAGAGTTTCCTTGCAATCTCAACCATTCTGTGATTTTTATGAAACGGTGTTTTCAGACTAATTGGGACTAAGCCATCATACCATTTGGCTAAGTATGCTTAGGCTCCTTATCAAAATTTTCAGAAATTAGGGTAATTTAATTTGCTATGAATATCAGCATATATTCAAACAACATAATGACCACAAGAATTAGAAGAGATTTACAGTTTTATCAAAATCTGACACACAATTCTTCATAAATCATTACCTCACCTCTTGCTCAATAACCTGCTGTAATTTCAATTCTAGTTCTTGCTTCTCCTAAATGTAGCACAAATTAGTACAGTAACCTCTTTTCATTACTAGTTTTCACTATAAGCATGCTCCATTAGCAGAGAAATCCATAAGAAAGTATGTAACTGACTCACAGGAAAAAAATTGGATTAAGACAACAAGAACATCACTGAATGTCTACTTTAATATTACTCTGGCAATATGACTATCAGGGCACGCTTGCTCCCCTTCACTCTTTATCCCTTGAAATGCAAACCAGTCAATATTCTGGATGCAGGTCCAGCTCAGATCCACAAACCCAAAACCTTTTGTCTCAAGAAAAATCCTATCACAAAAGTCATGCTTAGTGCAGTGTACAGAGTAATTGATTTTAAAAAAGAATAACGAGACAGATTATGAAAATGCTTGACAGTTAACCAAAGGTGAAAATGCACATGAGTTTCTTCTTTTGTAGAGAGTGCCTAGTTGATTACAGCAGTACTGCTTTTAGGCTGTCCTTAATTTACTGCAGAGGAAACTGGATACGTGTAGGTGAGCCATATTACTTGGAACAGTAAAACTAGAAGCATATTTTACTAGTATGAATTCGCAAACCAAATTTGTAAGTTAGAGTAATATTCCTAAAATTGAACCAGTACTCAAAAAGTTGATTCTGTGACTCAAACGGGTATTGAAATACTCACTAGATGGGGAAATATGAAACCTGTTTGTAATCAGCAAACGGAAAACACGGGAAGGCTTCCCAGAAATACAGAAACCTTAATCAGCTGCATTCTATTTCCTCTTTAGTCAGGAAAGAAAAAAAAAATTAATAGGGAACCTTTATGATATTCATAATATGAATTTTAAGTATTCTTCTTTTGTTTTGAAATTACAAGTGTATTTTCTCAAAATATCTGTATGTGTAGCTATACATTCATCTTAAATTTCTAACTGGTTTGCATTGGTATAAATGCTATTAAATCCAGATTTTTTGTTATCACAATGCTATAATAAAAACACTGGAGCTAAGGAAAGCCAGTTATTGCAAATTTACTAAGTTTCACAAGCTAGAATTCATCTTAATTTTTGTAAAATAAAGGGCACAATTTGCCCTATCATCTATGCTGTTAACAAGAACATTACAAAATTTAGGTTCCGCCTTTGTAAAGAACTGTCCAGCTTTGACTTTGGAACGGTCACCACAGTAAATATTTTTAGGGTATTCCTCTACAGGCTCTTGCACTCCCTTCAAAGAATTACCTCCTAAAATTGTCAAAAGCAATGTCCCAATACTATCTCTTATCAGATAATCTTTATCCTTTGTTTCACACCATCACCATATATCCAGAGATTACATTTCTTAAGCAACTTTAAGAGAACTACAGCTACTGCGAATTTCTTTTGCTTAGTTTCAACAGGTAATGGCACTAATTCATACAGTATCACCATCAGGAGGTGCAAGAAGAAAAAGTTGAAGGTAATAGTCTGAATTAAATACGGTAATTCTGATACAATTTCAAAACATATAGTGTCTAACAGCTCACCATTTCTCTGGAAAACAACTTCCTTCATCTTTGCTTCCTAATCCCACTTCAACTCCAAACCCTCAAAGTTGGTGAAGCAGTAGGAGGCAAAAATGAAAAGTGGTTATTTTCTATGAAATATAGGACTGATATTCAACTAATTTCAATATCACTCGAATATATTCTGTCTGTTTAAAGCTTCTTTGTCCCCACCAGAAATACTATTTTTTTAATTTCTCTTTCTATTTAAGAAATGATAGCATCTACTCTTGAGTAACTGTTTAAAAAAAAAAAAAAAAAAAAAAAAAGTACCTGTGGTTGAAATGGTGGAGCAGTAGGCCCCTGCATGCTTTGTGACTGTTCATCCATTCTGTCACGTAAAAGGGTCCCTTACGTCCTGAAAAGAGAAACACAGTCATTACACTGTAATTCAATCTGTATTTATGATCAATGAACATCAGCAGAGGAACTCAAGAATTCATTTTCTCATTCACATGCCTGAGTTTACTATCATTTAACTATTCCATCTCTTCACTGTTTCAGGAAGGAAATTTTCTTATGTTTAGCTGTTCTATAAAAGGAAATTAATCACTGTACACAGCTGAACTTATTATTAAAAGATGTGCATTAAACTGCTTGAGTCAGACAAATGGCTCTGTCTGATAAAAACTGCATCACCTCATTCTTCTTCAGAGGCACCAACCACTTGTTTACTACACAGATGTCTGCTGGCCAGCACCTAAGACCTACGGGCAGCACCGGAAAGAGCCAATCAGCAGAAAAGCTAACTGCTGCATGCATGCTGTTTACGTCGCATTAACGTATCTGTAGATTTTAGGGAGCATGGAAGAGTAGTTCCATCTAAATAGAAAAAAGCTAAACAATTACACTCGTTACATCCTGACAAGCTAGCTAAAAGGGCTTTGAGATATGAGGAGCACAGCCTCTATTCCAAACTATGAACCTCTCATATCCCATCAATGAGATGTGAGGAGAGATGACTGCTAAATTCCCAAGATAGAAACACAAGGCTTTGACCAATACTAAGGGTTGCAAAATGTGCAGAATCATTATTAGTAAGAACAGGAGAGACAAAAAATGCAAATGCTCAATGAGGCTTTTTTCTCAGCTAAGCAAATCCTTTCTTAGGCTACACAACATTTTGTTGAGGGGGACCCAGTGCAGCACCCAGTTTTATTGCTGCCTACAAGGGCCATCTCTGTTCAGATGAAGACAACAAAGTTCACTGGCAGCTTCAGATGCAAACAATAAAATAAAGTTTTATACAAACAGGAGGCAAGCCCTGAACAACCTTTTCATCACACAAACACGAAGTGTCTCTGCCTATTACCCAGTCAAACATGCAAAGGCCTTCAGAGGAACAAGTGTCATGTGTCCGACTAGAAAACTATTCTTTTCAATTTATTTCTTTTATTTCCTGCTCCACATCCCAAAAGTTCCACAGATGGTTTGACATAAACCACTTTTATGATACCTCTTAATCTTTATCATTAGGAAATTTCCTATAATAAATTTATTCTGATGAATCTACATATTTCAAATACTGCAAACACGTCCTTCTGCACACAGAGCTACTTATGTTTCACAAACCTTTCTTTAGAAAGAGTACATAAAAAATTCTCAAATAGCATTTAAGTTTAGCATGAAAGGATACAATCTACGATCTCTGTAAAAACACACACAAAATAAGTCTTCCCAGTAATTTCTTTAGCAATTTCAGTCAGTCAAGAGAAAAAAAAAAAAATCAATTCTCAAACTGGGGTGAAAGGCAGAGAAGTAGGAATTGCAAAGATTTCTAAATCTGTCAGAACAAGCATGGTGAGAAAGGGGGAAACAACTGGCAGATACATGCACACACACCACTGCTGAGGCAACCTTTTATCCAGCCCTAGGACACCAGTATTGACAATTCTTGAAAGTCCTACATCTCCCATACAATCTCCCCATCAAGGCAAGAAATCACAACACAACAGCATTGAAAAATTGAACTGTTGTCACAAGACTGCACCTCAATTCTCCAGTTAGATTCACAGAGGTTTATGCAGTTGCAACAAATTGTGGGGGAGGAATCCATGGCAATCATAAGGAATCTTCTGCTAATTTCTTGCTGTAGAGAGCTTTCTATTGCTGCCAAGAATCCAAGAATTCTTTTCTGAAGTGTTATTTTGAAGATTCTTTATAACAATTTTAATCTTTTCAATACCATCAATCTTTCTACTAAATGTTTTGCAATGCATTTTATTAATATGTATACATACTGAAGACTGTTGACCATGTAATGCACCAATAGATGGTTCCTGTGGGTCACAAACACTTGTTTCAAAATCCTCAGGAAAATGTAGTAAATACAAAATTCTTCATCCTCTATTGCAGATGTTTATACAAGACTAATGCAGTCTAAGCTGAAATGTTTAGATGATGTATCTTGATTCAAATACTATATATATAGCACACTCATCTCATCTTAGGCACTGACTGGAAGTGTTTGGGAAGCTGTCTCTTTTTTTTTTTTCTGCACACAACCCCCTCCCCCCCGACCCACAAAATTTGAGGAAAGGATAGAAAAGGAAGAAGTCATACCATTACCACTGCCAGCAGCTCTGTTCTCTGTGGCTTGTTTTTATAATAAAAGCAAGCAAACTAAAGAGGTAACAAATACAGTCTACCATAGGAAGCATGGGAGATTTATTAACTTGTAGATTTGTTGCTGCTTTTGCAGAAGAAAAGTGGAAATTGGGCTTTTTCTGCCCATATATGGAAGTTCTTTTATTTTTTAACTTGTTTTGTCTTTGAAGATTGCATGATAGATTCACATTTTAGAGTAATTTGGCATTTTGATCATACAAAATGCCAAGAATGAAAAATTAATCTTTTGTACTGTTTGTCAACATAAGCAAGAATTAGACTAAGCAAGAATTAGACTTCGCTGCTTTAAGACTGTTTTCATGGTAAGGCATGCCTTTCGCCTTGATAATAAACTCCAGAGGTCAAAGCATAGTGGTATAATATTTATCGTCTTTCAATTTAAATTGAGACAACAATTATTACTCTTCAAAAGATGTTTTTCCAGTTCTAATTTATGGTGAAAAGACACTACAAATACTGCCAAAGAGTCATCATTTGTTTAAAATTGTAAAGCAAATACAAAACACATTTCAATGCAACATGTCTATCACAGCTTTAAACAGGTAATACGATGACCACCTTCTGCAAATCCATCACCATGCTATACATTGGTTCATGGAAAACAGACAACAGATGACGTGAGAGGGAAGCCAAATATACCACCACCACCACTCAAAACTTCCAAATTGCCAAGCAGAAGTGATGTTTTTAAACGCGCTCACACTGATCATGTAGAGGGAAAGGACTCCTTGCCTTCACCATATCACTTGTAAAGACAGGAGCAATGAAAGACTCTCTGAATCATTTATCTTGCAAAGATGAGTTTCATCATTATGAAGATGAAAGTCATTTGGATTCAGAGCAACTCATGCACAACAGCAATCACAGGAACACAAGCATATACACTAAATTATATACTTCAATTATGGTTACTAATACTTTGCAGGTATGAGAAGACTTCTGGTTAACTACTAACGCTTTAAATCTTTGCCTTTTCAGTTGCTCAAAACAGTAGGTGCCACCTACACATAAAGGATGCAGGATGAACACCTGGGGATACAGACAACACAATTTTTCATTGGAAATTGCAATTGCATAGCAACTCCCTTAATTGACATTTAGACCATACAGCAAAAGAAAGTTAAGTCCTCACCAGTAAATAACACCTCTTCCTTTCTTCATACACAGGCCCTGATGTCCTTATTCACTTCCTTAGTGGCCACCTGCCAAAGCTATCCAATATCTGCCCACACATCTAAAGACCATGCAAAGACACAAAGTAGCCCAAACTGCAAGGGCATGTTCCTACACCCCAGAGAAGCTCACATCCCACAGTCAGCACTCAGCTTTCCAGGTGGTTTTCACCAACCTCCTAGAAGAGAGGTGAGACTTCCCTGTTAGTGAAATCTGAGCAGAGGACCTACTCCCAATAGAGAACCGGAGCTCATCACTGTCATTTCAGTGGAATATATTTTAAAATAACATTTTTAAAAGAGAAGGAAAAAAAAAAATACCTGGGAAAAACTTGAAATCCTTGTGACCTTAGGTCTTGCAACTAAGTCTTTACAAACATGATCAAATTATTTCCAGAGGAAAAACCTTAAATGCACTGCCTAATCACATGAAATATGCTTTTTAAACGCTATTTTCATAAGCCATTCACATTGAAATACATTTCACGGTATTCAGGCAATAACATTATTGCTTTAACAGATGGCAGTTCTACAACAACAAAAAAATACAATGTTTTCCTGTAGAAAACATCATTAATAGTGTCAATGATACATGGTTTCCATTAGCTACATGCTATATACCACTGTTTGTTAATTTTGGATCTCATGTGGGGACATTCAATAACCAATGTCAAAGAAGAAACAGTTATATGTTAAAAAAAAAAAAGGTATATACTTAAAAAAATATTCAGTGTTACAATTCTGCTGAGAATCTGAAAGTTTCTGTCTTTTTTTTCTGCAGAACATAGATGTAACTACTCCACATAATTGCTAGCACAGAGAAACAGACTTACACTATTCACAATGTGCTGATCTGGTACATGGTCACTTTAGTTGCTGTTCACAATGGACAGAATGTACTATGTTTACTTCTGGATTACACCATCAATTAAGGCAGGTACTTTTAGTTTTTATTGTAACCATTATATTATTTTAGTTAGGTTAGAGCCAAGGCCCTTGAGAAACAACCATCCATTTAACACCATTCATACTCCTTACTTTTTAGTGTCAGTAAGTTAGATTCTTCAACATCTAACGCACACTTTAAATGACAAATTTTAGATCCCTAAACTTTTCAACTATCTTTACTAACCAAATTCAAAGATAAGGATCATCCTCAGCTGAGAAGAAACAAACCCATACATTTAACACTAGTTTCCGTATAAGAATACAGGCTACAAGAATATTCCCGTTTGCTTATATGACACATTGACTCTCAGCTACCCAAAAGCACAATTTAAACCTAGGCAGAACATTCAAATAGTCACCCTGGTTGAAAGTTAAAAAACAAAAACCACACCACACCTGTGCTCTGGGAACAAGGGGTTAGATTTCTACATGCCTTACTGAATATCCAAACCAAAAAGTAACACACAATTACCCACCCCACCACGTGGGTGTTAATCCCAGCAGTTTACTCCAGGGACCCCAAGTATGCTGGTCTGACTCCAGCTCCGCTCTCCAACATAACAGCAACTCTCAGCTCGCAGATGAAAGTCACAAACCTTTTGGGAGGAGACTAACTTTTTCCTTTGCTAACACAGCAATAACAGCTTGGCCCTTAAGCTTGACACAAGCAGGTTAAGAAACAGTCATCCCACTGCTTTCTAAAACACACTGCCTTAACAATCATTCTTTGCCTCTTCTAAGGAAAAAAGGTGAGCTGTTTGGAGGGAACTGGCTTCCTGGTCAAACCTGGCCCACACTTTGTCAGGCCACTCTCTTCAGCACCCACTCAGCCCTGGCAGCCAGGTTGCAGTTTACGAATACTCAAAGTGATTTTAAAAGCAGGAGCTCAGGACTCACTCAGAGGAGATCCTGGATGAAACCAGAGAATGCTGGCAGCTGTAAACCAAGCATCCCAACTTTATCGTTCATGTTAAATGACAGCACAGCTATGTGTTTTTCAAAGGAACGGGAAGTCAGAAATAATGTCCAATAAAAAGCAAACTAACCTGGAATCTAAATCTATCATAATTCTTAATGTTAACACCATTTTTTCCTGGTGTTCTGCATAAACCATTGTAGAGGAAAAACACGTATGTTTTGATGTAGTAACAGAAGCATTTTACTTGCAAAGTGAAAGTCACTTCAGTTTCTTAGATAATATTTTTAGTGCATTCCTACAGACCAGTAAATACTTAGAAAACAATCCACATACTGTACCCCAAAAGCAGCTCTCCGAATGCTGACATGTCCAAAGCCTTTATACACTTCCTGTATCTCAGTATCTCCAAAAAGCACAAGAAAACCAGCACTCCCAGCAGTTTACCTAAGACTCTGCTCTTTCACTTCAAATTGATTTTGTTATGATCCCCCAACCACCCACCCACCCCAAAATGTGCCTGGAAAGACACCTGGGTTGCAGTGTAAGTGCTAAAACACTTTTCCATAAGTTATTGACCCACCTTTATACTACTGTCACTCCAAATTCATACTTAATATGGGTATATTTAACACCAGTGGCAAGAGATTCTAACTGAAAAAAACAAAATCCAAATAATAGGAATGACAGCACAGGACATGCACAATGTCTTTCAATAAATTACTCCTCACTAACATAGGCCATTAAGATGAAATCTGGTTAAATACACCCAGACTACTATGCCATCCATTCATATAGTTGCACAGTCAACTTAAAGACAACATTAGAAAAGACAAAATAATGCTGAAATGCTTTCAATATTTAAAAATTATATCCAATCAATGCCTTTCCACTAAACTTCATGTTCTGTTACTGATCATGCTTTTGCCCAGCCCACATGGTCCATTTAAAAATACTGAACTTTTTACTGGTTGCTGTTAATCACAAATTATGAAACATACAATCCACAATGTAATGTAGTCATTAAAATATTAGTGAGTTAATTTATAGTGTACTGCAATGTCGCCGATTAAACTACTCATTTATTCAACGAACAAGTATTTTATATATGCCAAATAATTACCACACTAATTTATTTTTCCTCACTCCATGAATAACTAAGTTAAATATTTACATTAATAAAGTAAAATGCATTTAAGTTGACACTCACTTGAACTCTGCCAAGACAATCAAGACCTTAATTGGCAAGGGATAAAGTAAACTCAAGACTTGAAGACCAAGTTTAATCATTAGCACAGTAAAATCTGTCATTTATCCCAATTAGTATACATACATATACATACATGGACATTTTATATATGTGCATAATAATATATAAATACACACATATATACATGGCTATGCATAATTATTTACAGATTATGCATATGTACCTACATGTGTGTACACATAGAATATTTACTATTAGCTGACAGTGGTAAAAATTAAATATTTGCTTTATATTAAAAAAAAAAGTCTTCTAAAACATGAAAAATACATACTCATTTGTAAAATTCTCTACAGAAGCATCCATATCAGAGAAAAGTTGTATTTGCAACTTCTAAAGTGTAACTTCTGAACTGGAAGTGATTGAATATAGATGTATATACAGAAGTAGGATTACCCTTAATTTTAGAAACAGCTTCTAAAAGCCTTTAATTTTTAAATATACTGCCAGATCAATATTCCCCACAGGATGTCAGGGCATTTCCCCCCTCTGTAGCAACAGGCTTGAATGGGAACAACATAAATTCTCAGTACTTGTTAATCTACAAGTAGCTATCATCTATCTATACGGAAATAGCCAACACCAAATTTTTCAACAAACTTACGTCCAAATGCCCCACTCATGGGCAGTCCAGTCAAAGAAACAAAAAAAAAAAACCCACAGAGAGTTAGGCTGGATTAAGAGTTGATTTTAGCAAAAGTAGAAGTAACCATACACAAACAAAATCTAGTTACAAATAAGTAAGGGAATACACTGAGCTCATATACAATTTTCTCATCCATTAGTCCAAATTTATCAGGCATATTTTCATGCCAACCCTGAAAACACAGGTGCCAGTCACTGTCATTCCCCAGCTACTAAGAGTTCGTGTTCTGTCAATAATGTCTGACTTGAACATGAAAGTCCAAGTTCTCCTGCTTCACAAGCCCACTTCCCTTCCTCTTCATTTATTTGCACAATTTAAGAAGTTCTATTTTGTTTACTTCTCCCTCTTCGTTTCAATTACGTCACTCAAGTAGATTGCTTATCTTGCGAGATGCTCCCAAAGGGCTGTACATGCACTGACTTGCCCTTTTTGAACGGTTTGTTTGTTATTTCATATGAACTGAAGTATAAACAGGAACTGCAACAGCTCCAGAAGCAGGCTTCTACATTTTCATTTAACTTCTATTCACCTGAGAAGAAATTTGATAACCCATTTCTTCATACTGAATAGCCAGTTGTAAAGGACAAATGTGGATCATGGTCATGTCATAGTGAAAAGTTTTGCAGGGAATAAAGTATTGTATCTAACTACAATCCTATCAAGAAAGCAAATCCTCAGCCCACACCACGCTCTGTTGTGCTATTGCCTCTGTAATGCCACAGTTCCAAGACAGCGTGAACTGATGAAGCAGTGCTAATGCCTCCCCTGCCTTCAGCCATGCCTTCCACACCCTCTTCCTTCCAGTGGGGTTCCTGTGGGTACCTAGCCTCCCGGTAAGGTAACTGAAACCAGCTGAAAGCCAACCTTGACAAGAAGTCCCTTTTTTCCAGTACAGTTCCCCAAATCATTCCATTGCAGAAAGGATAGAACTGTGATGGCAAAAGACAGAGAAAGACGGGAAGACATAGCCGGGGGTAGAGAAGCCTAACTTAGATCAGTTAAATCTACTGTCAAATTACATCTCTAACGTGAAATTATACAAGCCAATCTAACAGCTCACTGTCACCAAAGGTCTTGCTTTCTCTCCTCTTCTCTGCCACATGATCCTGCATAACCATCTTGAACTCTTTGGACCTTTTTGCTGAAATGACTTAATTTCCCAGCACAGCTGGGAATGTTCTGCAAGCAGTAAGCTGAAGCAATGCATACAGGAGTCTACTGAATGCCAAAGAAAAGGCAAGTATGGGAAGTTCAAAGATGGGAGACATACGAAGAAGACTGTTGAAGAAAGAGTACATCTCCCTTCTGGCAACAGGACACCAGTGCTCACCACGTTTTGTTTTACTTCATCCTTAGGTAGGGATGCTAACAAGTACTTAAATTCAAAATAACTATGACAGGAAGGTGAGAGCCAGCACAGAGAAAAGGCAAATTATTCAACAACCAGCCAAGAGTTTTGGCAACAAAATAACTATGGGAGAATAGAAATGGGAAACAAAACAATTGGAAGGAGAATAAACCAGGGTAACAAATCACACTGGCAAAAATATATATATATATATACACACACACAAAGATGTTCAGAGAAAGCAAGATAAGACATGATTTGGAAACCCTTACAACCCCAAAATCTTGCAGCTCCAGTAGGCAGAGAGGGAAGAGCCCTTTCCCTAACAGAGGGATGTTTTTAAATGCATCTGTAAAAACATACTATTCATAAAGAGATGCCAAAGAGATTTAGTAAAAGTGTCAACATCTGAGCTTCACATAGGAGTTAAAAAGAGATGCAGGACAAATTAAAAGGCTGGAAGCATCGTCAGATAAACCCATCATTGCTAAGCACTGGGGGAAAAACACCCAGTTTGGAAGGCTGGCTACATATGACTGTGACACAACCATGGCTGATAACGTCCACGTTGCTACAGGTGAAGTAGAACACATTTAACAATAAATTCCACATAATCCTTAAAGAAATGTCTAAATATCTTAGAAACCAGGGCAAGACAACACCTTGTGATATTGCACTGCAGGTGTTAGATGCACATTCACAAGCTGAAATAAAATATCTATTAGTATACAGCTTAAAATCTGTGACACCCCAAAGAGGATGAAATGAATGAAGCACTATACAGAATCGGAAAAAAGCGCCAGCCATATTTAACAGGCTTTCTATGAGCCTCTGACTAGCGTTACCTTTGAATCCTGAAACCATGCACAACAGTGGCGAGTAATCCAGGTTCCCTGGGTCCAGGAGCAAAGCGGCTCGCAGCCAGCACACTCACTTCAGAAGCAGGCCAACACGTAAGTTCACAGTTGTTTCTACGTTTTACATTAAACTACCACTGGCTAAAACATGCAAGATCCATTCCTGGTTTTGGAGTATCCTCAACGACTAACTGCACATTAAGTGCTCTGTTTGCAGGCTGCTCGCTGCTCCTCTTCTGAAGTCTTACTTATCTCCATGAACTTCACAGCCCACGTACCTAACACACAGTTCTGAATTTCAGTCAGGGCAAGTACTGGAAGTTCGCTGCTGCAAAGACAACTCCTTTTTTGGATCTGCTCTCAGATGAGGACAAAAAGGGTACAGAAGAAGGGCCTCTACAGGATAGAATGCTATGCATTTTCCCACTACAAGTCTTTGCTTATTTTGGAATTAGCTTTAAGTTCACCTGTGATATTTTTGCCTTCCGGCTTTCAAGGAAAGAATGATTTTGTAAACTTTATACACTGACAACAGAAGATTAAAATGAACTGAAATAGATTAGTTCATCAACACTTTGCAGCACCTAACTCAAGCCTCTCCCAAAGATTTCAGCAAGGATCTAATCTGCAAGCTTTACACGTACTTTTATGACATTGTAAGGTAATTAATCTGGTCCAACACAGATCTAGCTATTAAAAAAGACAACAATAACTTTGTTATAAATCATTCCAAGTAGATTAAAGCAGAGAGGCTTGAATGCAAACTCCCAAATGCCAGATGATTCAAATAGTCCATTTACTTTGTCACCTATAATCAACAGCAAGAAGTCACTAATATCCCAAGATTAACTACATGCAATCAGGTTTTAACATGATTGTTTATAGTATTTTCTTGGAGATTTCTCTTTTTAATGACTAGTTTAAAATTTTATAATAAGCATGTGTTCTATTTGCCCAACAGGGAATAATGGCATTTGAAATACACTGCGTATTTTCTAGCTACAGAAGCCACAACTGAATCACAGTTACATTTCACATGCCAGAGACAAATGCACAGGATTATCTTCAGCAGAGAAGCAACTCATTTTAACAGCATTGCTTCTCTTCAGCTTTTTTAACTAAGCTGACAGGAAGAATCCTTTTTAACACTTACTAAAAAGGAAACAGGTAGTGATGTTGTACTTCACCCTAGGTCCAAGCTCCTTCCATTGGGGGGGCGGGGGGGTGGGGGGGTGTCAAATGGTGATAAATACAGCAAATCAGTGCCACTACTTCAGTATTTCGGTCAGTTATTTTCGTCTCTGTTGCAAAGCACATGGAATGTAGCTAAACTGAACAAATTTTCTGGAACTTAGTCAGTTAATTCCTACAACTATCCATAGTATCAACTTCCGCAAGATAATCTTCACCTCCACATCATTCCTCGGGATTCGGGAGGGATCTTTGGATAAGCCCCAAATAATCAAACAAATTCCCTTGGAGGTAGAGAAGAAGATATTGCAGTTTGACTTTTCCCAGGACACTTCTCCAGATAACGTGAACTTATCCATTCTGCACAGAGGTTTGGAACAATGTCAAGCTTCAGAAGACAAGGCACTGATGGCGATACATGTGAATATAGGGCTAGTGTAAATGCAGGACATGGTACTAAGTTTATAAACATGGGAGGGTTTTGCATGCATGAAAAAACTGCCTCACCAAATTGTCTCTGTGGACAAACATACTGACTGGCTATGCTCTGTGCAACTGAGCTCAACTTTGTCGCACACAGGAAAGGCACGTGTGGGCAAAAATGGCTTTATCTTACAATTCAGAAGATACACAGGTCACAACAGAATTAACAACTGACTTCTTTTACTCTGTTTTTCATTTGAGTTTCTCGTACGCTCACAGGCTTTCAAATTAACTCTAAAAACTTAGATTTTTTTTTTCCCCTCCTTCTTTGGAAACAAGTTTCTATGGTGGAGATGAGACTCCACTTCTCCAATTCTTGAAGACTCTGGAAGTCTACAAGACACTGTGATAAGTCAATAAAAAAATGATTTGTCGTTGGCTTTGATTTGTCCGCATATTATTTTTTAACTCCAATGACTCATCGGTGCGTTGAATACAAGGTAGCTATGATAAAGGCAGAATCTCTACCCTTACAGTGAAAATCTCTCAGTGTGCTTTGAGAAGTCATCTACCCAAACATCAGATATTTATAAATCTAATATCTTCATGTTTTTAAATTAAAGACAAAGCGTTAATGTATTTTTTATTCCACTACCAAAAAGGAAACAAAAACCCCCAAATAAATCACACAAAAAAACCCAAGCAAACCTGGCTTTAAGTTCTTACTTTAAAGCCTTATATCTTGCTTTTAAGTTTCCCTCTTTCCACAACACAAAACAGTCTTCCTTCCTCTGCCTAAGTTTTTCATAGCCCATGAACTAATGACTGCTTTCTACTGCATTTTATCCCTCTCAAGACAGCCTAAATCCAAAATTTCAAATAGACATTTCTATAGCACTGCAACACTGAACTGTCTCCTAGAGAGCCCTGAAAGTAAAACATTTTTAAGCTTCATTCTTCCTGATTTAGTGGAGCTGCAAATACCCACTTGACATCTAATCAAAGTGTCTACCTCACAGATTAACATAGCATTCACCATAATTTCTGCATCTCAAACTTGTAATACAACTTTATACAGCAAATATATCCAGTACATTCAGCAAAATTACTATGCATGTGTGATCTTACTGAGAAGTAATGGTGCCATTACAATCTGAGAAAACAGTGCTATTACCTCAAAGGTGGCAAAAGTTTACCATTCGCTTGGTGCAAGAAGTAACAAAATTTAAGAAAGTTTTTTTCCAATATCAAGAATCAAGTATTTGTGTGATTTAGCGATCATCTTTTATCACAAGTAGGATGTTAAAACATCCTAAGAAATTTTACCGCTAAAGATGTGATGCTCCTCACAAAATGCAAAGCAAAACAAAATACCTTCTGTCCAAAGAACAATATTCTAAACTTCTGATTCCTAAAGCCAAGCAGACATATGTGTTTGCATAGACACAAAGTGGAATTCAGGGCCTGTACTGGTATAACCAACATTGGGTGCTACATAAGGTAAACAGAGAAGCACTAGAGGTCGGGGGTATTAAAAAACCCCAACAGAGAGAGGATGCCTCACATCCAGCACTTCCCACTAGGCCTCAGCTCCTCACAGCCTCCTACAGCTACTGGCACTGCCACCATCTGGGAGCCTCACCCAGCAGTGAGGTAAGGCAAACTCCGCAGCCACGGGAAGCCCGTGAGAGCACAGCCCAGTAAAGGCTGGCACCTAGAAGAGGGGCCTTCACGACCAGGCATCCCGCTCTGTCCTGCCTGCCCGGGGCCCTGACGGTGCCGGGGGCCACGGCGGCTCCTCTCAGCAGGAGGCGGCTGCCGGGAGAGCGCCAGAGGCAGCCG
>KL258468.1:0-36516 GCA_000699545.1 Podiceps cristatus
CCAGGTGCAGGATCCTGCACTTGGCCTTGTTCAGCCTCATACAACTGGCCTCAGCCCATCAATCCAGCCTGTCCAGGTCCCTCTGTTAGAGCGTTCCTGCTCTCAAGCAGATCAACACACCCACCCAATTTTGTGTCATCTGCAAAGTTACTGAGGGTGCACTTGATACCCTCAACCGGGTCATTGATAAAGATGTTAAACAGAACTGGCCCCAACACTGAGCCCTGGGGAACACCACTTGTGACTGGCCACCACAGCCACAACTCTTTGGGCCTGGCCATCCAGCCAGTTTTTTACCCAGCGCAGAGTACCCCCATCCAAGCCATGAGCAGCCAGCTTCTCCAGAAGGATCCTGTAGGAAACAGTGTCAAAGGCTTTACTGAAATCTAGGTAGACAGCCTTTCACTCATCAGCTACGTGGGTGGATATATCCATTCATAGGTGAACCCAAACTGAACATGGTCAGGTGCTGTCCTCTTGGGTTGGAAAGATGGGATGGGATCTTGATGGAAGGTTCCTCTTTTTCTGTCTTAACAGGAGTTGCAATTATTTATAGAGTTAGCACTATGCTACCTATGCATTAATCCTTATTGGGTTTTATAGGCAAGCCTTATCAGAGTATGTATTTTTGGCAAGACAATGAAGCCACCCTTGTTTCGTATTAAAAATGTTCATGTCAATGGCAATTTCATTTAAATAAGCTAATAATATCCTCTAAAAATCGTATATATCAGCAAAAAGATTCCTCAGAGCTGCAGCCATCAGCAAAAAAAAAACTTTAAGGGTTCGCATTGCCCATGGGTGAGTCGTGAAGAAGTCACTGTGTGTCAGCCTGTGCTAAGACGTAGTCCTGTGTTAGCCTAAATAGGGCCATGGCAAAGCTTTGGCAGTGTTGCCTGTACCTATGGCAGTTCCTTTAGCTGTTGTGCCAATACCTGTGAGGTTTGGCAGGTCCCACTAGACAGGGAAAGAAAATCAACCCAGAAACAAAATTAAAATATCTTAAAATTGCCATCTGTCCCAGTCTTTCTGTTTGGGCAGCTCTACTGACTTCTCATAGCTAAACTGCGTGTTTGCCTCCTGCATTTATCAACAACTGAGCCCCCACAATGAAAACTGTCAGGGAAGAGTGACAGGATATAAGTCCCTAAATACTTTTCCAATCTAGGCCTAAATAACTAACAAAAGCAATAAGTAAAGTGCATCTAAACAAGTGTCTTGATATCAGATTTATATAAGTATCAGGTGTTGAAGCATATTCTCTCTATGATACCTAGGAAACCAGTCTTAGTTACCTAAGTCTCCAAAACAGCAGAACATTATCAATCTTGTCGCCAACTTATTTACTTGTAATACAACTGACTGACTGATAAATGCAGGGTAAAACTGTTCCCACAGTGAATTGTTTCTGCATCATTATTTCCGCATGGACACTAGTTAAGGCAGCCTGTCCAAGTTAGGGACTGTGAGGCAAGATCCAGTGCCTGACCCTCTTCCCCAGTGCAGCGGAACTAGACACATGCCAATACACTTGGAAAGGATGCACTTTGTTACTTTTACAGTTAAATGAAAAACTTACGTGAAAATAATGCATTTGTTTCAGGGTTGACATGCAGTGCTTAATCTACATACCATCTTTTAGACAGTAAAGTTACTAAGCTCAGACCTGCTTTAGGTATTTGAGGAAATATTTTTATAGGCACTGTTTTCAGTTTAACACTGCAAGTTCTCTCTGTTGTGGGTTTTTTACTAGCCGGTTGCTGAAGTTACGAAAAGAGACTAAACCCCATGTGTTTCCACAAGCAGTGGGATTAACAAACCTGGGATTTGATGGGTGTGTGTTCTGCAGTCCAGGCACCCCTGCACAATAAACATCCTTCACGGAGCCATCAGCTCTTGCCCCGGGACTTCTCACGATACCATATTTCCCTATGTGCCTGGCTGCGCAAGAGATGAGACAGACCATGGTTAGGTGCATCGGTTGTGCAACCACAGATTCTTGCAATGGAAGACAATGTTTAATGCCTAAGAGGTACCATTAATTTAGATTTCTCTCTTACCCCAGCTGATTGGGATTGCTACTTTTTAGGAGACTGAAAGGAACTTCTCATTTTTAAGATTACTATTCATCTGTAAAATTTAGCTGAAATCAGTCAAATGAGTTTTGAAATTATTAGGGAGAATAGAGGGAAGAGAAGTTGTATAAATGATAGTGAGAGTCTTATTTCTGTGAAACGGGTAACGGCAAGCTTACCAAGTTGGTACAGTGTCTGTCAGGAACTGTAACCAAGTTCTTTTGGTGAATACTGAAAGCTGTTATGTACAGAACTAAGAATTAACAGACAAAGTATGGGCAGATGGTGTACAGTGATGGCGCTTCTGTCACTATCTCTGTTCATCAGATTCAGTTAAAATATTAAATGGGAGCAAAATCAAAAGTGTGGAAGCTAGAGTAAAGATCCTACATGTCTCTCCCTGGAGGCTGTGCGATAAAGCCACAAAGATCTTAAAGTCTTTAAAGGAGGTAAAAATTTAAGAACATCATCCTTGCGGGGAACCTCATCTTTCTGGACTCCAAAGAGGAGAAAGGAGGCTACTGACCCTGTTCCAGTTTTGTTTACATCTTAAGTCATTTGTAGTTAGCATTTAGAGATAAGCAAGTTGGTTTGGGAAAAAGGTCCTCCTCTCTTTGCAGGGCCCTTGTCATCTCCTAATGCCTGCAGCCTATCCAAGATGAGACACACACAGCAGGATGGATTTTTCTGCTGGCTGTCCTCATTTGGAGGATTGCCAAAGACAACAGTTGCTGTACTCTGATGTGCTTTAATTTGCTTTGTTCTAACAGTTTGAAGAGAAGTGAGGTTAGATATCAAGCACAGAAATATAGATTGTCCTTTCTATCAGAGGCACTGGATGTCCAGTCACTCATAGATTGCATTGTCTTGGAGGTGTTTTGAACAACTGCCGTACAGACAAAAAGGCAGTCTTTACCATGGCTTTTGGCAGGCTTACCATGCAAGTATAGGGTCAGCACAAGATCAAGATCCAGATCCACTTTACTAAACTAAACACAGGTATCTCCGGTGTAGATACCCACTTTTGAGGTAGCCTCCTTCAATAATCAAAACAGAGCTCATCAGTATTATCACTTCATTGTGAGTATGATTAATTTCATCTGAAATTGATGTCTGAAGACATGAAGTCCCCACCTAAGGTGTCCAAAATGATCACTCACACCCTAAAACTGACTTTGCCTCGCAAATGGCCAGAAATAGAGGGTAGATGACTATTCCAGATGGAGACACCCCTTGCTGCCTATTGTCAGTGAAGATTTTAAAAGACATGCTAACCAGCTGCACTCCATCAAATGCAATGTCAGATATTTGCCTGAGCTGCTGTCCTCCTTTTATTCTTCAGTCAATTATAGTAGCAGTTATTTGTGCCTTCCAAAGGCCCATCAGAATATGCGAGCAGTGGCCGGACTTTGCGCATGCCTCAACAGATAGGTAGCTAGCACGCGACAAGCCCTTGATTGGTTGGTCTAACGGCCTTTTTCAGTGGAAAGGTAGAAAGTACCTTTGGTACGAACAGCTGTGGTGCAAACCACACAGTGGGACAGTTGAACAGTACGCATAGGAGCATAAGAACCTGGCTGCGATGCATCTCACTGATATTCAGATAACTCATTAGTTATCTAATTCTCATAAATTACATATTCTTACAGGTATTTAAAATAAGTGGAGTTAAGCACCTCAGTTCCTTAAAGCCTGGATGTGGGCAGCTGCCTGCATTGTGAAACACTTCAATACCTAACTCCGGCCCTAGGCTCCCTTAATAAATATTTAAGATGAATGAGGCTTGTCCTCCCTTAGTTACATGTCATCACGCGCATGACTTCAGTTGTTGTTTTGTACACTCCCAGTCACCGCACCCTTTGGTTTGCCTATTCTTTTGCTTTATGTACCTGCGTGTTAGGAGAAACTGGAACAGGCAGTTTAATTGGGGAAGAAAGTTCACAACTGGGGAAGGAGTTCGTAAGTCTCCTCTCTGCCCCTAGGCAGAGAGCAGCAAGCGATGTCAAAGCCTACTGGTGATCTGGCTTGTCATTCTGCGTGGGAGGGGAGTGGCAGACCGGAGAATAAGCACTTTAAAAGAGGCTGAGGAAGTAAACCTGTGATGCCACTGTGAAGCAGCCCTTCAGCTAAAGCCAATTACTCACCCAGCCACCTGGAGATTACAAGGAAGAGCACCTTGAGGTGAAACAAAGGAGAGATGAGGAGGATGGCAAAGACAAGACTTTGGCTGTTCATTTTCAGTGCAAGTGAGTACTAATTTGGATATGTCCTCAAGGGTTGGGTAGAAGGAACCAGCACTACAAAGTCAAAGTATTCCAAAGGACTTTGTGTGTGTGTTTGTTGTTTAGTAAAAGTTCCTTCATGTTTATGATCAGACAGGTTTGTTTACCATCTTTGTGCTGAATGTCCAGACTTACAGGCATCTCCTAAAGCCGCAAGGCAGTGTTAGAAACACGAAAAGAATACTATTCTTCATGAGGCTGGAAAATATTTTTTTTAAAAACAGTCTTAATGGCTTCCATTATATACAACATTTGTCTCTGAAGAAGGAACTTCCTCAACTGGAAGTGGAAAAGTCTTCTTTTACACATAAATCTGCATGAACTGTACATCTCTGTAAGTCTTAATCCTACTATTCATATGTACTCTGATACAACTTGTGATCTCTATATATTATTCACGTCAAGGGGGTGCACAATGATCTCTACAAATGCGTATAAATCTGTTAGCTTGCTCTTGGCCTTCTCATCCTGCCTTGCAGAGCCTGCAGTCTCAGTTCCCCTGCTTTTTGAGCTGTCTCATCTTCTCATGCCAATGCTCCTACACCTTCTTCCAGGCTTCAATCAAAGCTATGCACATGGAAATCGCTTGGGTTTTTTACCAAAAATCCTGAAAATCTCACTTCAGCAATAAGACCCACAAGAACAAAACTCACGAAGTTTAACAATTAGAAAAAGTGGATGTGGTCGATACACAGCAAATGTGACTTGGGTTGTGATTTGATGATCATTATATAAATTGTGGAATGCCATTGGTTTTCATTCTCCCTTTTCATTTTTCTCACCTTTCATGCTATCCAAATTATAGATGGGAAGCTTATCAGAGCAGAAATATGTATGCTGGGTGAAGCTTTTTTTGCCTGTTTGAGCAGGACTCAAGCAGTAATAATTCAGTGTTACAATACTGGCCTGTGAAAATTTTTTGAAGAAGGTATAGTAGGTTCCTGTACTGCACCGGAGCGGAGGAACTGCACAGCACATGGCAGTGCAGTGTTGGGATGCCAGAGCTGCCCCGAGTGAGCTGAATCGGGATCTCGGCACAGGCTGGCTTCTCTGCTGTACAGCTTTTCACTGCAGTTGTGTGAATAACTGGTACTGTGAACTTGCTGAAGGAGAAGCCCCAAATGGTCATTCTGAATCAAACAAAATATTTACTTTTAATGCAGATTTCACATTTAAGAGGTTTCTTTTCTCCCACTTTGGAATTAAATTTCAGATAAATTCTGAGTTAAAGTATTGAGGAATTAAAAGCCGGAGCATTTCCTTGTAAAAGTGAAGCAAAAGATTTCCACTTTTCCTACTTTTCTCACTAGCCAAATCTACCAAGACGAATCAGCAATAATAATTTTTCTTGATCAGAATCTGAAGGTTTTCAGCAAACAAATTGTTACTGTAATTATTTCCAGCTCTACTAATTGCCCTTCAGTCCGTTTTGATTAACATTCAGTAGGAATGTGAAAGCAGACACATCACTTTGATTGTCTTCTTCCTTTGTACATTACAAATGTTTAAGTTGAGCAGAGGGAGATAAAACCTTTCTCAATTTCTTAAAATTTTACGAACATGCTAATCGATAACATACAAAAAAAGTAATCCTAAGGCTTAAATCTATGTGATGCCACCCCTCTAGGACTATACAGGCTATTCGTCCTCTCTCCTTTTCTGAAGTTCTTTCAGAATTTGGCCCTCCCTTCCCTTCAGCCATATTTTGGATAGATTTTGTTTTCTCTCAGAAAAAAAACCTCAACCCCTGAAGAACAAACCCCAATTTTTAGACATGCTGACTGTGACTAGCTAGCTGTTGGTGACTTCATGAAAAAGTGAAACATGGTGAGAAGGGGGAAGAAGGAAATCGGTGGGAGTAAATGGCATCCCAGAATGAAACCGTGTAGCTTCCCAGTGAGCCAGAAGGAGCCCTAGCAAGGGAGGAGTGGGAGCCGGAAAGAGATGTTGTGGGTGAAAACAGGAGAGTATCAGAAGAAGCCGGGCATTAGGGTGACAGCAAGAGATGAATAAGCAGTCTCACTTGCTACGGGCTGTGTCTCTTGTATGTGGTGTTTCGTTCAGCAGTTCCCCAACTCTGCACTGAAGACATGTTTGGAAAAACCCAAACATTTACGGTAGGATTTGACTCATCCATTTGTAAGAAGGAAAAGCACTTGTGAGGCGAAGCCTTAGGGGCGAAGCCTTAGGGTTGGGCAATCTCTTTTCTGCCTCAGGGCTGAGTTAATGACCTGTCAGTGAACCCTGGCTGGTGGAACCAGTTTCTCCGTGACAAAAGGATCAAGAAATGGGTTTTGCTCCATCTCTTAGTACAGATGGTGGTGCTTTCCCCCTAAATGCAGGGAAGTGTCTCTATCCAGTCACCACAGGCAATGCAAAAGCTTTCACAGGTGTCTTGTATAAAGAGCATGATTAAAAATGCAGTCAGAAAGAGCTCTGGGGCTGTGCAAACATGGCCCTTGCACTGGGTGCTCCAGAGCAGGGAAAGACCTGGGAGCGGCTGCAATAAAACCACGCTAGAAATACTTTGCTCTGCTGATTTCCTTCTCATAGCTGTCAGCAGCTGTAAATTAATTAATCCCCGAGAGAAGAGAAACCACTACTGCCATGTCACAGAGGAAGAGACTAAAGCGCACGCTTAACTAATTAACTGTGCAAGACCACAGAACAACTCAGTTATGGGACGGAGAATGCAGAAAGATCGGAACTTCAGCTAGAAGCCTCTTGCTCTGGTCACTTGGCCGCCTTTTCTTACCAGGATGCGCACAAGCACGGAAGGCAGTCTTGCCTCTCCACTGAAGACAGCTGTGGAGGGCGGGAGGCATGCCTGCCTGGCAGCAAGGAAGAAGGGGTGCAGGGGAGGGAAAAGTTTGGCTGCTGTGAAAATTCCTCTCAAACTCCCCTCAGGAGAGGGAAGATGCAGCAGGTCCGGAAGTACAAGCCATTTCTAAGAAGAGATTTGAAGAACCATTTGCTATGGAGAACAGACTGGATCCAGGAAGCTGTCACAGAAGCTTTTGCCTCTCCAGAAGTGGGGTAAATCCCTGTGACAACTGTCTCCTGTTACCCTGTGCAAGTACCTGAATTGCTACCAGCAGGTTCCTAGCGCAGTGACAACAAAACCTTTTGAGTCCCTATGCTGTTATTTTCTAAGGGACACTATCATTCACTACTGCTATAGCCAAGGATCTGGTAATGCTCAGCTTGCCAATGGCTTACTCTTACTGACCTAATGCATGTGTCTAGGTTTTTTTCCTGTCTAAAAAAAGCACGTATTCACAATCAGTTTGCAACTCAAGGTGGAATCTAGATGTCCTTTGCTGTCTCCCTTATGCATTACACTTCCTTATAGATCTAAGCTGGACAGAGATATAGCAGAATAAGGACCCAAAGCTTGCTAGACAGCAGTTTTTCAGTCAATTCTTTTCAGGGGAACACCAGCTCGGCCTGGTTCTTCTGGAAGCAAACCTTCACAACCACGCACAGAGTGCCCCTCTTGGGGAAGGCGTACATCTCTGCCCTCCTCCACTTTCCTCTTTACTGGACCATGTTCCCCTTTGTCATCGGAGTGCCTCTGAGCAGCATGTTTTTTCCAGCCTCCCTGCACTCTCCCTAACCAGTTTCAGACTTAGATCCTTCCCAAACTATTCAGTTTTGTGCCATAAATATCCCACACAAAAACAAGCAAACAAAAAAAAAAATCCAAAACAAAACACAACCCCACACAAACTGTAAGGAGAAAGAAGGTTTTTTAAACATAGGTTCCCACAGGCATGAAGGTCATCTATGGCAGGGCAGAAGTAAACCTCCAGCCCAATTCTGAGAATAACCAAGACCTACCGCTAGCTAACATTCAGGTATGATGAATTAAGTATCAAATCAAATAGAATACAACACATAGGAAACACCTACACACGCTTCACCAGGGCACAGAGGGATTTCTGTTTTGTTCAGCTCTTGCTATTCCCATGCTCCACAGACAGGAACTACAGTTCTTGGAGAAAAGTGACTACTACCGTACTCATTTTTAAAAACCAAATAGCTATTCTTCTCCTGTTTCTTTCAAGCTCTCTTTGCTTTTCTAGGATTTTCTTTTTTCGGGGCATTACATGAACAGGTTTTGATTCCCTAGCCCAAAATGTCACCTCTCTATGGACTTGGATTGAGGCAAGTTATTTAAAAGTTTTCTTGATCCCTGAAATTTGACAAAATCAATTTGTTAGTTTAGCCTGAATCCTTAAAACTGCTGATGCAATTGCATTATCCCTTTATCTGTCTCATTCTGTTCCTTTAGAACTGGCAAAGGGTGTCAGTCACAGTGAAAGAAGGCTCAAAAAAAAAAAATCTTTATAAACTCCATGGCAATGTATGTTCAGGTAAAGAAGAGGAAAGTGAGGAAATGAAAGCAGTTTAGCTCTTAGCCATCCTGTGCAGCAGCTTCCTATAGTCAATTAGCCACAGCATACATCACCTCTTGCTCAGGGGAGAACGTCATGGATGACAGAGGGGATGTGGGGTTATTGGGGCCTGTAAGAAAGCCAAAGAGACAAAATGTGGAATCTAGATGTCGTTAATTTTGCTGACTACAGAATTTATTTTCTTCTTAGTTCTGGTGACTGCTCATGCCCTCATTGTGGAAGCACCTGCCAAGGAAATACAGGTGGCACGAGGGAACAACGTTACTCTCCGCTGTAACTTTAAAACTGGGGCTTCTATTACCTCAGGAGATGTTGTTGTCTGGAGGAAAGTCAATAGTGCGGTAAATCAAGTTGCATAAAAAAAAATTTATGCATCCAAGAGAGGGGTGGGAGGAGAGATGGAAGCAGGACTGCGGGTGGGAATGTGTGTTGGAAGAAAAAGATTCCTTCAAGAATTCCTTTAACCTCAGAACTATGCAACCAGAAGCTCTGGTTCTAGATGCAATTTATCCCAAATCTATTGCATGACACTAGACAAGCCCCTATCCCCTCTCTGGGTCTTGCAGCTGTGTATTGAGGATACATCCCTGTATGTACTGTGGGTTTACATTTATTAACATATAAAGTCTCTCAATATTTTGTATAATAAGATATGCATATTTTTAAGTCTATGTATTATACATATTTTTTATATATATATATGTATCTGATACTATATAAAAAGTTTTAAGTTGATGATAATAGTACATGGAGAAATTCTTGAGGTCTCCTGCATTCACATGGAGTATTTGAAGGTAAAGAGACCTCTAACGTTCTCCTTGACTTCTTGGGAATAGTGACAGGGAAAGCAGGCTTCGGAGATCTCCTTGCAGTAACTGCCAAGGGTTCCTTCTCTGAAGATCCTTGCTGGAAGAAAGCAAGGAAGTTTGTGTAATCATAGGGGAATTTGATTGACATATGGGTCTCAGACAAGCCTCACAATGTCCTGTCATGGAGAGGAAAGGTGATTAAGCCCCAGAAAAAGAAATCAGTTGTGTCTTACTTCAGATGAAGTCAGAGAAGGGGATTCCAGACAGAAACCCAGATCCTTTTGAATTTCTATGTTTTGCTTGGCTTGTTTTGGCAAACTGGGGCAGTGTAAGACCCTCTTTTCCAACCTGGTCTTAAGAGGGGGGTAATCCATCAATTTAGTTTCTTCTGTGTGAGTCTACAACCTAAGATTGATCATTTTCCCTCCCTCTCTCTCAGACTGATGCTGTCACTAGGTATTTTGATGGACTTGTACAGTATGGTCAGGGTTACGAGAACCGTATACAGTTTAGTGGTGATATAAACAAAGGGGACATCAGTATCACCATCAATGCAGTGACCATGGAAGACAATGGGACATACGCATGCAATGTTCGTCTACGGAATGACCCCCCCAGACAGACTGCAACCTTGAGTCTTTTCGTCCTTGGTAAGCATGATAGAGGCAACACCAGAACCATTTGATAAAACACTGTCCTTCCTCTAATATCCCCTTTGGTTTAGACAACAGATTTTCTAACAAAAACAACTTTCCCAGTAAGTCATCATCCACAATTTCATCTTTGGTCTTTTCCTACTACTATGGAAGTAGCTCGGAAGGCTTAGAGTGCCCAACTCCCTTAGATACTTGACTGTAGAAAATCATCTTTAGAGTTGTATAGTTCACTTTCCTAATAACTCTTGCCTCATTACAGGGCATTCCTCACTCCCCCTGGAGTTTGTCATACTCCAGTTAGCAAAGGATCAGTTACCCAACACTATTAGACATATCCCAAAAAACATCTTATAATTCCTTCTTGGCTGACCAGTGCCAAGAAGGGAAAAACAAATTAGAGACAAGTCCACACCGGTTCATTTGAGGTGGTGGTAGGTGCAAGACTGTCCTCTGATCAGCAAGAATAAAAACCATAGGTGCAGGAGATGGGTTGAAACAAAAAACTACTTCTGATTAATAGAATTCCTTCCTTTTTTATTCTTTCAGTTGCACCATCCAAGCCAGAATGCAAGATTTTGGGGACAGCAGAATATGGGCAGACAATCAATCTGACCTGCATATCTCATGAGGGCTCCCCAAAGCCCAGATATACCTGGCAAAGCTTCAATGTACAAAATGAACCCCGCATACTACAAACAGCAGAAGGTATGGGAAATTCAATGACATCTTTGATCTCTCTGTAGATCAGGGTTGGAAAGATTTTCAAATACAAAAACACACTTAAGGCTTTTTCTAGGAAGTCCTCTGACCAGGATTTTGAAAAGTTGTCCTTTTGATACAAGACACGCAAGTAACTTGGCAGGGGGAAAAGGACTGTTAGCTAAAGAAACAGTGGTCAATAAGATTTTTTGCTTCAGCTCTCACCTAGTGAGAAAGCTGGCTCACTCTGGAAGCAGCCAGAAATAATTACTTCTCAACTGCTGGGCATAAGGGGGGCACAATGTGAGGAATAACATCGAGGTTTCTAACTAACTGGTGTGTCTGTCTTTATATCCCAGCTCACTCGACAATGACCAGGTCACTTTCTGGGGTGAAGGCAAACAAAAGTTGGCTCTGGAAGCTGCTTTACTTCCAGAGATGACTCACCTAGAGGCAGGTGGTATCAGAAAGAGTTATACTATTCCTGCTTTGAGCACAGAAGAGGCTCCTGGTTCTTTAGGACTATCACACAGGACCCAATATTTTATTTGCTATAATTTTAAGTCAGACTCTGAAGGGGAAAAAAAAAAAACAAAAAAAACCCCCAAAAAATACTGAATTTCCGTGACAGGACCCTTCGTAGAACTGTTCACACAGAAATGAGGGTTTAATGAGACTTTGAAGTGTAGTAGCAACAGAGTACTCAGATTTTCTTTTTTTTTTTTCCTTTAAACAATTTTCTTTCTGGTATGTTCGGCTCCAGAATGACTGAGTATCTGAACCTGCCCTTCTTGGTCTTAGTTACTGTAGCATCGCTAGGGAGTTAAACTAAGTATGATCAGACTCGACAGAATATTCAACACTCACTCGATGCATAAATTATGCAGAAGATGAAATGTCACCGGGGACACAAACCTTATTCATTTGACTGGCCACTAAGTGGTGCCAACACATCACGCACAGCCCTGAACATACCAAGAGTTGTTCTGCTTCTGCCGTCAACCTGTTCTTCCCTAGGACAGGAGTCTCTTCGGATCCCTTTCCATCTCATTTCCGTGTTCATCAGAGCACCCACGTCCAAGTGTTGTGCCGACTGTCCCCTTCTGCCCCAAGCTGGCTGGATGCCCTACTGTCGCTACAAGCCCTTTCTTTCTGTGCTAAGCAAGTCCCAGTGCTGCGAGTATGCAGAATCCTCTTAGGAGCCACTGCAAAACTGACGGTATCTGACCCCTATTTTCCCCAATTTGGCTCACCAGTCAATTACTTTTGATTTAATACAGGAGGATTTACAGTCCAGTAATAGACTGCAACTCTAAGAGCTATAAACATCACACTGAGGAAAAAAAAAAAAAAAAAAAGTAGTGAGGTAAGCATGGACAGTATGCAGAGACTAAACAAAACAAACAAACAAAAAAAGCAAGCATGCAACCTGTTATTTCTCGGTTTGCATGCTCTTCTACTAACTGCCGCTAGGCGCCAGCAGAGACTAAACAGAATCCCAGTCCTACAAGTGGGCTGGAAAGAAGTGTGATCACAGGGAAAATAAAATGGGAAAGTCACTGGAAAGTATTCAGAGCCTTTTGCTTTTAGAGGAGAAATCTGGATCTTCATCAGTAGATCACAAGGACTACACATACAAATGTCAGCTGGAGATGTAACAGACAAAAACTGCCTGCTTGAGCAGGCAGAGCTATGCTTTAGTATTAGTAGCTCTATTAGGTTGGATACAAAACACTGCATTTCTTTTCCTTCATTTACTTTCACAGCCTGCATGGCCTCTCCAGGACTAGAAAGTAATTTCCCTTACGGCTAAACAATTTAGAAATCCTAAGAGCTGGAGGACTGCAGAGGTTTTTGTTGTTTTACAAGTTAATTCATCAGGTGGCCAGTTCTCAAAGTCAGATGCCAGTTTGGATCATCTTACATTTCCCAGCAAAAGCCAATGCAAAACAAACAAACAAAAAAACCAAACCACCAAAAAACCCCCCCAAAAACAAAAACAAAAAAAACACAACCAAAACCCAAAATCTTTTGCTAAACACACACACTTCTTTACCCTTCACCTACAATTTTCTTTCTAAAAGGAATGTTCAAATGCCACATGTTCCCTGTAATCAAAACAGCATACTTCCGTTTGTCCTCCCACAAATCACACTAAAACCTTGGGACTAGCGTGACAGCTCCTGAGCAAGATGGAGCAATCCATCAGCTTTAATAACCTCTCCTCACTCCCACTACCCTGGGCTAGAATTGAAGGGCTGATGTCTCCACTTCCTTCCCTGCTTTAATTCCTTTCTTGTTCGGACTGGGCTTGTGTTTTGCAACAGGGGAACAAATAACTCTGAAGAACATCTCGGCAGATACCTCCGGCTTTTACATCTGCACTTCAACAAACATTGTGGGAAAGGAATCCTGCAACATGACAGTCAGCGTTGTGCCACGTAAGAGAGAGTTGCTTACTAGAAGAGCAGCATCAGAGAACGTACCCTAGCTAAGTGGCAAAGGATTAATGGGAGCAATACAGACAGAAGTGTAAAATTCTGCTTTCTTTCAGAAAAATAGCACACTTCTTTTAACTTTAAGACAGATTCTCTGCATTGGTTTACACACTCATAGAGCACTCACTAACTCATAGGGTTAGTTCACAGATGACAAAAAAAATGTATAGAGCGAGATAGGCCTAAGCCCCCAAAGTTTAAAACTAAACTGTATTGACAAAGTATAGCGGTTGTTCGGATCCAGGGGCTCCTCCCTATCAATGTTTAACTAATTGCTCCTGCAGACTTACCAGCTACCCAGTACAGAATTAATTCTGGTTGCTGTAGTCAAATAAAGGTGGCTTCCACCTGTCTGGATCTGGTAGTGGGATCTGACATCTGGTGGTGGGATTTGAAGTCCAGTAATTGTGCTGATTGCATTTGATATCATTCTTACTGCAAAGGGGTAATTCTTTTCTCCCTGTATAGCATCCATGAACATAGCTCTTTACGCTGGCATCATTGGCGGAGCTGTTGCTGCAATTATAGTTATTGGTATTTTAGCCTATTGCTGCTGCTGTCGGGCAGGCAAAGACAAGGACTATGAGATGGCGTAAGTACCTTTCTAGAGAAAAGTGAACAGAACATATGAATGGTTCATATTCTCCCTCTGGCATCAACATATGCAGTGGAAAGCATAAGAGAAAAAAAAGAAAACAAGGAAAGCGTGCACTGCTTTTTCCCTTCAGTTTCTACCCTGCTGGCTCCCATATCTTTTCAAGGAATATGCCCAGTATCAGCAGACACCTTTGTGGTTTCTGGGGCAGAACCCAAACATTCAGACTTTGGAACTGAATTAGCAAGTCCAAGTCAGTCAAGCGTGCACAGCTACTTGATGAGTAAAGTCCAGACTGCTGCTTATTTCTCCAAGACCCTATAGCTGTTTCTTCCCTTGCTAGCCTAAATCATGATGACGCTCTGTATTCAGAATTATCACTCTAAGACAGAAACCTTTTGTTTATGCTCATGATGGAAACAGACCATTGTAAGAAAGTAGGATAAAAAAAGATATAACAGTTGCCCCTTCTCTACATACATGCTCTGGGGAAAAAAAGTAGCTCATGCACCTCTTGCATCATCAGCAAGACATAATTTATGGAGTTCAGTTTAGTACACTTCCAGGTCACCTTAGAGCGGTCTAAAAACATTTTAAAGCAGAATCTCTTCAGTAAAATTTCTATCTGGTTTTAATTAACATCTCTACTCCTTAACAATGTTTTAGGGAGCGAGAAGATAGAAACAAACCCTCCAATGAGATGCCTACAAGGAATCAGAGAGCAGAGGATGATGTTGAAGATGAATGAAGAAAGAAGCAGGAGGCCAATGCCATCTTCAGGATTTGCGGAGGCACAGACACCACTGTAGAAAAGAAATCAATCCCTCTTTCTTACTGCAAGAAAGTTTCCTTGAATAATAATGAGAAAGCTAATGATTGCCATCACGTTCTGGGAGAGAATATCCTCCTCTCCCTGGAAAGAAGTACTTAACGTACAATGAGTACTAATACATAACCTCATAGCAGAAAAATGCATGTGAAGCACTTTCACCCAGTCATCCAAAAATAACCAGTTTTCTACAGATTTCCCACTTTCTGAAAAAAAAAGAAGCCCGTCAGGTCTATTTGGAGAACAGAGTCGACGCTGTATCCCCAGATCCTCAGAAGGTTGCAAGGTCACCAACTGCAAGTCATCAAGGAAGGGTGGTCTTGTTTATGGTGTTATGCAAATGTCACAGCTTACAGCACTGTCCAGTACAGAAATTATTTTATGCAGACTGAAGCAAGCTGATTTTAAGGACATTTTGATAGTTGTTCTTTGTATATATGATATATGATACATGCACATATAAATAAAAACAAGGAAAAAAATTCACAGATGACCAATGACAGTCTCCTGTTTGGAACAGCAATGCATACTAGTGAAATGGATAAGGTAAAAAGTTAGATGGATTTGTAACTGGCAGCTGAAGAGCTAGAAACCGTCTAGCAGCCTATATACTGTCAGATAACTTAAGAGTTCCGGCTCAGAGACTCCATAAATACTAATTCTTGTTACATTATCCTCCCCTCCTGACTGTTGCACAGGCAAGTCAGAAATAGCCCATTGCTCCTGCTTCTGAAAAAATGACAGTGTGAGAGCATGTACATGGCAAGTACATCTTTAATAAAAAAAAAAAAAAAAAAAAAAAGAAGAGGGGGGGAGGAGGAAAAGTATTATTCAAAACTGTAACAATTTAATCAGAAGTATTGTATGTGCAAAATGTGTGCAAATGTGGAGAGAAATCCCATCACTAGTATCTTATCTTTGGAAGAGAATAGACTGTCAGTCTTTGTCCAAAAGACTGTCAATATGGTATTAAAGCTAATTAAGAGCTTGTTTGTTTTTTAAAAGACATGTTCAATAAATGACTTGCACTACAATATTTATCCTTTCAAAGCTCTCTATTTCATCCTTGACTTCAGGAGTTTCAGAAACTTACTGCAATGCCTCCCACATACCCTTTAACCCTAAGTAGTTACTTTTAAATCTGTAACAAAAATCTAAACCGTAACTTTAAAGAAGAATCAGCAGTCCTACATATGGGCAGCATTTTCTAGATTTTGAACTATGCGAATCAGACTACCAGAACTGTTATTCTATCTTGCTTTCTGGCTTCCTTTGTTTTATATGGTATTTAAAATATAATTATTCATTTGTACTCATAACAACTGCAGAGACCAACAACCAGAGTTCTTTACAAAGTACATACAAATCTCCCTGGCAATGAACAATCTGAAATGCAACTCAGCAAGACATTCTGAGAAGCTGAAGACAGATAAAAAATGAAGCGTATAGCTCAGAAACAGAGCTGATATGTATTTTATTATCTTCTGTAGCAAGCAAGCATAGTTTGAATTATCTAATTAGCATTGTAACAACTTTTTACTGTGAAACAAAAGCTATTTCTTTTATAAATTTTATAGCACTCCGCATTCAAACACCTATACTCTGCGGCTGAAGAGGGCTTCTGCTGAGGAATAATAGTGTGGGTTCTCATCAAGGATCTTAACTGGAAAGACCAGCAAAAGGACTTGACAGTTGTCGCAAGTATTTATGGCCAGAAACTGGCTCTGGCCTCTACACCATTTTAACACTGCGGTACCTATCCCATACTCTTCACTCCTAGGCTACTTGAAGTTTAATTGCTGCTTGTCAGCTGAAGTCTTGAAGTAACATTGGCACATTGGTCATTTTAACCATAAAGAAAAACGCAGATTACCAGGGAAAAAAAAAATGTTCATTATTTGTTCCTAATATCAGTCACTTAGCTTTTAAGGGTTATCCCTATCTAGGCACTTTTCACCCAAGGAACAAAAAGGTCCACTGAATGTTACAAGCAAATCGCTATTATTTATGAGTGACAGTGCGATGAGAGAAAAGTTAAATGACCTGACTGTAGGCACAGATCACCACAATGCAGGAGAAGCACGGAGATAAAGACGAGTCGCAATTCCCAGTCTTCTGATGCACCCTGCAAGGCAAGTATTCTCATTAACACCCTTGCTCCTATTTCACCTTCCAAATTCCCTTTTTTCTTTTGCTCCCTTCTTAGTTTTGGGCTTTCTTCTCAGCAGAGCTGCTCTCCCACCAGCCCTGGCTGTACTGTTGCAAGGGGTTCTTCCTTGCTAGGTGCAGGACTTTGCTGCATTTCACAAGGTTCCTATTAGGCCACCCCTCCAGCCTGTTTAGGTCCCTCTGTACGGCAGTCCTGCCCTCGAGTGTATCATCTGGTCTCCCCGATTTGGCCTTTTGTGCAGGCAAAAGTGAACTCCATCACCTGCTCCAGGTCACTACTAAAGACACTAAACAGTCCATAATATAGACTCCTCAAGTATTCCAGCTTGTTACCGGCCTCCACATAGAGTACGACCAGATTTTTACCCATCTGGTTGTCCACCCATCTAGACTGTAACATCCCAACTTGGATATAAGCACACTGCGAGAGACCGTATTGAAAGCCTTGCTAAAGTCAAGGTAAATGACTACTACTGCTCTCCCTTTATTCACAAGCCTATCACAGAAAGCATTCAGGTTGGTCAGGCCTTGGCCAATTCTTGCCGACTCTTCCCAGTCCCCCTCTTTTCCTTCATGTGCTCAAAAACATGTTCCAAGAGGACTCACTGCACATTTTTTCTGTGGAATCCAGTGGAGCTGAGCAGTCTATGGTTTCCTAGATAGTCCTTTTGGCAGATGGGTGCAATATTTCTATTATGGTGGACTTTCCATGCTCTCTGTGACCTTTCAAAGGTAAGAGAACAGCCTTGCAAAGATAGCAGGCAGCCTTCTCAGCATCCTCAGATACAGCCCATCTGGCCGTATGGACTTGTATGGGCCAAGATCTCCCAACTGATCCCTGACTCGACCTTCATCCACTGCTGGTGTTCTCCTCCCTGAACCCTTCCTGAGCATAGAGATCCAAGAGACCTTACTAGTTAAGACTGAAACAAAGAAGGTACTAGGCACCTCAGCCTTACCTGCGTTACTCCAGCCACGTTACTAAATCACTCACACCACTCAGCAACAGACCACTTGTTCCCCATTCAGTCTTTTATTGTTAACAAAGCCATGGAATCTCTTCCCGTTGACCCTGATCCCTTGCAAGCATCAACTCCAGGTGAGCTTTGGCTTTCCAAAAACCATCCCTACAAGCCTGGCCAGTGTGTTTGTGGATTCTTCCTTTGTATCCCGCACCTGTCCATACCTTCCTTTGTGTGGATTCTTCCTTCGTACCTACCATACCTGCCTCCCATACACTGCACTAGGACTAGGGTGCAGCTGTAAGTTCCCTGTAAAGACAAGAGATTCTCCTGATAGATCTACCTGGATTCCTAGACTGTTCTTGCATTTGGAAGATGCTGTTCTTGATGAACTGCCAACCTTAATGAACTCCTTTATTCTTCAGAGCAGCCCCCCAGGGATTCAACCCCTACCCATTTCCTGCATAGCCCCCAAGGTCTGCTCTCACGGCCTTTCTTGCTCTTCTCAGGATTTGGAGAAGTATTTCCACTATTACACAGACACAAAAGCCAGCATTGCCACTGCTTATTACAAGATTCAGTATAGTGCACAATTTAGAACTGATCAGACAGACAGGAGTTAATTATCTCACAATTCGTGTTGCTAGAGCAACAGCACTACTTTTCTATCTGTATCATCTGTTCCAGGAAAGACACCAAGGCAGTCTTCTATCTGGAGAAGTTCACAGCACGATGAGCAAACCGTCAAGATTAATTCTAGATGCGTTGGAACTAGTACTAAATTTATTATAGCCCAACATAAGGGAATTTGGAACTCCTCTCTCCTGCCTTTCACCTGTTCACTAGGGAGTGAGGGGAATTATTTGAAAATGGTAATTAGAGAAGCTTATGGAAGCTTCTAAGACAGAACCAAGGAAAAGAGGGAACAGAGATAACACAGGGTTAGACTAATAAAAGTGTTTGCCGATTTCTTCATTTTACTGAATCATTGCAGTAAAAATTAACTGGCAGCTCTTTCTAGGGTGGAAGTGAGGGACGATAATCCTGCAGAAATCATCAAGAGAGCAGAAACTAGATAAGAAACTTGTTATTCCCCTGCCCCACTACAGTACATTTACTCAGCCAAATGGAAAGATGTTGAAGCGTTTGGAGTCAGCTGAATATACATCTATCAACCAGAAATTAAAAACTCAATTTCGCACATACACTTGCATCGCTTAACTTTCCCCAAAAGTTTAAAATTCTTGCCAGGGGAAAGGATTAGCACTTTTTAATTCAACTAACAGGTCAAAAAGCACAGACCCTCTGTATTGATTATGCGGGTTTTTAAAAAGATAGCAGGAACAGAAAACTGCAGCTATTTTGCAAGGAAATCCAAACAGGGCTTCTGTGAATACAGGTATGCATTCCCCCACCACAAATCTATATTTGGAAGAATCTGACCTTCAGCACAACGCCATCTGACTGTGATGGCTCAAGACCCAGGGCTGCCAAAATGGAAGCGAGATTTCTGTTCAGGTATGACTTAGCATAGACCTCACTCTAGGTAGCTGACAAAACACACACCCAGTGGAACAACTGTCAACCGTGCCATTTGATCAAAGATCACAGCACCGTTTCCTTCAGTTTGACATGCACCTGAACAGAAAAATCCAACACCTAGTATTTGACAGACCCTCCACCCAGAAAATCCCCACCAAATTACTGCCTGCCTTCTAAGATTTTGATGACTGAGATACTGCTCAAGATGTATTAACCTTAACATTAGACACAGCAAACACTCTCCGATAAACAGTTATAATGCAGATCCTGAAACTGGCACAAGCGTTGAGCCTACCAGCCACAGGAGTAAAGAGACTACTAGGCTTCCCTTCCCACACATCACGTACTGTCCAGCTTGTTTTCTCACACGTGGGAGGCGAGAAGGGCGAGTTGCTCTTTATGTGAGAGCGCAGCTGGAATGCACACAGCTCTGCCTGGGGATGGACAACGAGCCAGTCAGGCACTCACAGGTTAGACAGGGAGGGCAGACCAACATGGGTGACGTTCTAGTGGGTGCCTGCTGTAGACAGTCTTATCAAGAGGAAGTACACAAGGCCTTCTTCAGACAAGTGGAAGAAGCCTGATGCTCCCGATACAAGTGACTGAGGAGCCAAGGAGGGCAGGTGCTCTCTGCTGGACCTCGTACTTACAAACAAGAAGTAACTGGTCAGGGATGTGAAGGCTGAGGGGCACACTGAGCTTCACTAACCATGAGATGGTGCAGTTTGGGATCCTAAGAGGACAGAAAAAAGCAAAAAGCAGGATCACAACCCTGGACCTCAGGAGAGCAGTCTTTGGCCTTGTTCAGAGATCTGCTTGGAAGAATCCCATGGCATACGGTCCTGAAGAGATGAGAGGTCCAGGCCAGCTTCTTGATTTTTTCAAATATCCCCTCCTCCAAAATAAACAGGAAAACAGGCAAAGGTTAACCAAAAAGATCCTGACAAAACTCAGACATAAAAAGGAAACATACAGGAGGTAGCAGCAGCGACAGGTGATCTGGGAGAACTTCAGAAATGGTGTGCGAATGGTGCAGGCATGGGATTAAGAAAGCCAAAGCCCACCCAAAGCTAAATTTGGTGAAGCACACAAAGGGCAACAAGGACTTCCGTGACTGCATCTGAATGGGAATGGGGAGCTCATCATAAAGGACAAGGAGATGGTCAAGGGACTGAATGCCTTCTTTGCCTTGATCTGTACTGGTAAAATCAGTCTTCCAAAACAAATGCCAAATTAGACACATTAAAACCAGGTATTACTGTATCTACAGTATTTTCATATATATTTAAGAGAATGTTCCTGCTAAATCAGAATACAAGGTACTGATAAGACTATTCTCATCTGGAACAAAGACAGTGGTCAATAGGAACTTCTGTATACCACGTTCCTACAGTTTATTGAAAGGAGAAGGTAGACATGCCAGAAACGCACAAGTAACAGTCAAATTAATAGTTTCTACTACATAGAAGCAGTGACTGCTGCTATTCCTACATGAACATGCTTTATTTTTCAATATCAGTTATATGCTCTTTGAACAGAATGTAAAAGAACGTGATTACACATTAATATACTGATGTCAGACTAGATTGGCAAAGCTGCCACCACAGTCCATTGTGTTTACATGACCCTCAGACAACTGTTCTCCTAGCCAAAACCTTTATAGTAGAAAGTAGTAACGTGCAATTCACCAATTAATCTACTTGCTCATATAACAAGAACAAAAATACTTATTAACTTTCTAATGTGTATGCAAAACCAGTATGACTTTTACTCATTACTGTCACAAGACTAAGCTACACTAACAGGAGGACAAAGTCAGGTCTGGTAGGACCTGTTAGATGTGTCCTTTACAAAAACAACTCTTTAGACAGTTCAATTTGTACACCCATCTGCAGAGAGTATTAAGTTACTGCTACTTTTCACTACGTGGAAAGTAGATGTTTAAAGCTCCCAGGCTGCATCACTCAAACTCTGCTCAAGGGCCACTCTGCCCTCACTTGGTTTTATTTACTCTTGAGAATTTCTTCATGCAGGTGGGAAGAATTTTATTCTGATTTTGACCCAGTGCCTTACCAGTACTATTCCTTGTACTTAAGAGTAGTGCTAAGTTTGTAAGTCACCATCTTTCCCTCATCTTTACTGTTCCATTAAAGGAGAGAAGCATTACTATATTGTGCTTGGTAAGCAGAATTTATTGTTCAAGAAATCACAGTTTCAAATTGCAAAACAGCCAAGGAAGCAGAGCTCTAAAATGAAAGAATTTTCTATTATCCTCCAATAGCTGTTAGGGATCCCCCTCAATATTTGCAGAATAATAGTATTAAATGGGCTACATCAAGTTAGCGTACTAATTCTTATTATACAGATCTTACAGTTTTCACTACAAAAAACACCACAGGTTGGTTATTACAGTTAGACAGTTAATGCTCTAGTTAACAGCCCACTGCCTACAGCATACAACCAAGTATTCTACAGCTTATGCATTATTTTAAGGTACAGGTGGTAAGGCATGGACATCCCAAGGAACCCTAACTCTGTGTTTCTGCTCAGAATCTTTACCTGTCTCGAAGATATACAACACCTTAAGCATAGTAACAAATGCTTTTAGGTTTGTATACTTACACTGATACTGAATAAATATTTTAATAATAACGAAGTCTCTTCTTCATAAGAACTGAAACATGAAACTTTCATTGCCACACTGACCTCTGAAAAGAATTCAGAAGACTACAGTTCTCTATGTTTTGAAATGTCAATGCAGCAATGGCTGTCAGTTAAGAAACTTAAACCAAGATCTTAACAACTCTCTTCCAATGCAGAGAAGCCTTTACCACTACTAAATAGACACTATTACAACATTCCCAGATGCTTCATTGGTAAATCACAGTCTTAGAGGTTTATTGTCCTTTATCTGGTGAAACTTAGCACATAGAACAACAGTCTCAAAGGAAGGCAATATAGAATAATTCAAGAAAATTAAGTGATATAAGCAAACTGTTAGGTAAGGTGAATCAAAATGGTTCAGTGGACCTGAAATACTGGAAGAAGGGCCTCAACTGACCTTACAGCAACTGTTACAGGTTTCCAACTAAACCAGCAATTGGCCTTTCTTGACATGCTGATCAGCATGCTTGAGTTTATTCATATATGTGCTGACCTCTTATTTTGGTTGGGTTTTGGTGTGTCCCCTCATTTATCCAAAAGAATGAACTACCTAGTTTTGAGTTTCAGTTCCTACAAGGAACTAAATAAGTATCTTCTCACGGTTAGTTGCTATGGAAATAGTATTTCGCAGCTGGACCTCTGTTGGAACAAAATGTAGAAAAAACTCAAAAAAAATAAGCTCTTAGTTCTGAGAATCAGTTGCTTAAAGACACATAGACTAGTGACGAGGCTCAGACAACAAACAACTTTTGTGGAACTAGGCCAAGACTTGTACCTCCATAAAAGGGAACATCTAACTTCCTAGTGATATGTGTCTCCCGGTTTTTCTGTGCCCTCAAATAATTACGACTGGTATCCACCCAGCCTCCCTGAACTTATATTAATCTGCAGATAATAATTTTACATCAGTTTGAATTTGATATTTCTTTAAAAAAAAAAAACGTAAACACCTACATTCCTCTTCAGTCTGTAGGTCTGAGGGACACGCATTTTTTAAACAGAAAACTGATGCAAAGAAAAAACAAACAAAAAATCTGTTGTACTTGTTCCTGATGTATATAACCTGTGCCTCTAAAAGAACATTAATAGATGGATAAATTTGCCACCACATTTCTTCCAAGACATTTCATAGAAAGTCTGCTTGTTTTGCCTTGAATGACCAAATTCTTCATACCTAGGAATGAGAGACTATAGCAAACCTTCAAGGCTGTTATACTTTTAATTTCCTTAGTGCAGCCCTTCATACTTTCAATGCTCCCTCCCTATCATTTTTTGTGGAGAGACTGTTTAACAGAAAGAGTCTGAAATTCTATCTTCCACATGCAGATGGGAAGAAGGTTATTAAAGAAGAAATAAAGCACTTGTTTAAAGTCACATTAGATTAGAAGAATTCTTTAGTGGCCAATGATATTGACTAATTAATCTTGAATTTGCACTCCATCCATAAATAAATGGCATGTATTTTTAAATGACATGGCAACTGTCAGGTCCCTTCAAAATAAGTCTTCCTGTAGATAACAAACAAGATTTTCTTCTTCTTTAAATCCAGTCAATACTTTTATCATCCTAACAAAAACTTGAACTGTCAAGGGTTGCACATAAGATGAAAAACTGAAGTCTGCAGAAACTGCTGGTTATCCTGGGGAAACAACAAAAGTCAGAATGTATATGTGTCCTGGATGTAAAAAAGGTTTTCAGTTACTGAAAGACTTGAGATAGATCAGATGCACTTTTCAGCAATCGAGTAATTCCTCTTCCTCGCATGGTACTTGTTCCATAAAGGGAAGTCTTCACACCACATGGAGAATCACCTATTAAATTAAATACACTTTGCAAATCAAATCAGCCTTTAAAGCTTGCATGAATTAATGGGATTGTTATTCATATGCTGTGGAGCTGAACCTATTCAATAGCTCTAATACAAAAAGTTAGAGACAGGGGTTGCATCCTCCTTAAAGACTAAGACCATAAGATCTCATGATTGGAACACTTTTGGAGGTTAATTCAGCATGTATTTTATATGCAAAAAAATAAGCTGCAAACTCAGAATTCTTACAGTTATTTGCCTTGCAAACTTGATTCAGGTCCTCTGAAGATTAGCTGTGAACTGCCCAGATGAACTGAGCTCACATGCCTTCTATTAAAAAAGTTTTGTCACCAAAAAGACAACTTTAAATGAGCAGTCTTCATAAATCAAGATATAACAGAATACTTGCAACACATACCAGCTAAGTCTGCACAAATAATGACTTAAGAGCAAGGAGAGTATTTTAAAGATGACCCTGCCTCAAAGCACCTAAGCATATGAGAACAGACTTCATGGAGCAGAAAAATAAAGGAGTACAAATCAGAGAGCAACGTTTGTAAGTAAAACTACATTCCAAGAGATCTTTTTGACTGTAAGATTGCATCCAGTGAGGAAAGGGCAGGCATTTATGTTTATAGCTTCAGAAATACAGTGAAATCCCAACACAGGAATAAGTGCAGCTCGTGTAGAGCTGTTTAACCTTTATGCCACTGACAGGCTACATCTAAGCCCAGAAACCTGAAAAAGCATCAACTGTATTAAATTTAAATACCTCTTTCCCCTTACAAACGTGAAAGTTCAAACTCACCATGAGAAGGGACAAACTCTTGATCCTGACTTGTGGAAGCAGAATGCCTGTCACATCCAGAACCCTCAGCCTTCATTTTCTGTATGAAGAAATAAACATTAAAAATAATATATGTCTTCTGAAATGCAGGATACACAGCTGTCCATAAAACCTATGAATTATGGACAAAAAAACCCACAAGAAATGACCCAGCTAGTGATTATTTTTCTTTCATCAGTCTGCCCAATATATGTCACAAAAGACAGCATCCAAAGAGAAAACAGCTAACCTGAAATTGTCCAGTTTGAACACTGGAGTTAACTAGAAATAAAACAGAACACCAGTTTAAAGAATCTGACCTGAAAACGTCCAGCATCCAATATCACCATCTTGGTATTTGTGCTTTCACCATAATTGAAGTCTTGAAGAGGCAGGTGAGCTGCTGTCAGTGAGACTCCATACACACTAGCTAAAGATTTACTGATGCAGTAACTTTGAGAAAAACAAAACAAAAAACAAGAAAGTTCGGCTAAGAGGGCTGTAATGCTTATGTACAGCGCACAACATTTTTAGGTCTTCAACTGGCAAACAAAAGCAGCCACAGACTGAGCTGCACAGAGCAGATGACAGAGAGCAGGAGATTATTACAGCAGCTAAACAGTTACCCTGCATCCTTCCAAGACCACCAGCCTATTCTACAACTACACATGAAATTAGAACAACTACTTCCCCACACTATCAAATGCAGCCACTTAAAAGTGTGAAAAGCAACTTTTTTTTTTTTTTTTGCAAGGCATAGCAGTACATAACAAGAGCTTTTTGAATGAAAGACCACTCATTATTATGTCTTTCAAAGAGCTCCTACTACTGACTGAGATCTTAAATGGTATTTCTGTTTCCCAACTATTTATTTCCCCTTTCTCTACACGAAAGGGATTACAGAACCATATGTATCTACATTATATTTAAGGCAATATAAGTTTCCCGTGTAGAGATATACTAGAATATACTGAGACTCTCTCACCAAATACAGGTATACTAAACCTGTGAAGAAAACCAGTGAATTCTAATGTAGTTAACACTTCTCTCAACTCTCTAATAGTAAGTTGAAGCAGTGAAAGGATTACTACAGTGTGATGGACATTATCACAGAAATTACCCTACATCTAAGCACAAAGACTTACAGCATACTGCTAAGCCATACAAACAATAATATAAGTGACAAATTGAACAAAATCTTGGGGGTGGAGAGAGTAAATAAAACTCAAGATCTAGAACTACAGTGCTCCAGACAGTCAGAGAAGCCAGAGTCAAAAATGTGCATCTATAACAAAATTTAAAAGTACTGGAGATAACTGCTTAGCAATACTCACGCAATTTTCTTACAGGATGCCAAAGCACAGCAGAGTATATCATTCTCTTCATGCCACTTGCACCTACATGAAACGAAGTTCGGGCTTATTTCAGAAGCATCTACATCTTTAATCAACATGAATAGTTGCTCTGGTCAGAAGGAACAGGAACAAACACTAAAGATGTGACCTTTTTGCCTCAGTGACCACATAGTACCCTTAAAATTTCACAGAGGACCAGCGTTCAATAACTAAGCTCTAAGTGGTTTACACAGAGTTAAAAAGCATGCTTAACAGGCAACCTGCTTCATGCTGAGGTGGAGGGAAGGGAGAAAAGAGAATCCTGAGACAAATGGGATTTAAAGGTAACAATTTGAAGTTTCCCATTAATGTGCAACAGTTCCTGTTAATATAAGCATCCCCACTTTCCTATTCAAGTATGTGTTTTAAAAGTACATTTTTCTGTTCTTGTTAAGATTTCCCTCTAGTGTGGACGTACTCATGGAAATGGAAACCTCCCTGACTACAAAAAAATAAAGTGACATTGATTACCCCAATGCATCTTAAAATCCATACTGTAAGCAGATTTCCAAGATTTTTTCTTTTAATATACTAAAATTTAAATAAAATTATTGGTTCTTACTTAAAACAGTAGCAGAGAAAAAGCTAACCGCGTCATCACTATATATTGCCCTGCAACACCACAAGCTACATACCACTTCTTTGTTCAAACACAGAAGAATCTAAAAGCAGGAAAAACTTTACTGTTCAAGACACATAGGAAAAAAGGGGAAAAAAAAATCCTACAAAGTAAGCAGGATTCCAGATGTTTAATAAAGAACATTCACTTGGAAGAAAAAAGATAGGATCTAGCTTAACATTTATGCTTGAGAACTTGATTTATAACACTGGCAAACATACGTTGTGCCTTGTCACAGTACCAGCATCAGGCATCTGAGGTATAGCAACAGCCAGGTCCCATCCAAATTACACTCCTAAGAGTCCGAATCTTTTCACTTCTCTCATTTCCAGTTCAATACCACAACATATTTTATTCCCAATGTTTACACCTTCCTTTAATTTAAGCCTCAGACTCGGCATTAAAAAGCCATCTACCTTTACATTTCTTTTGGGAAAGCATTTTTCATTTTCAGTTGTACTCATGACGTGACAATGAGCATTTCGTCTGCAGAATATTCTAGCGTACAGCATACAAGCTGTATGTAGGGCACCAAGACATATCAAGCTAATACATGTTTCCACAAAGAAGAACCCAACATACCTGGTATTACTGGAGAAATCCCACAGGAAGACATCCAGTTCTCTACACACCCAAGTCTTGGATGGCTCCTTTTGGTATTTCTTCTGGTACAGTTCTACTACCAGGTCTTCTACAGCAAGAAGCTCCAGACGGCTCGTAATGCCTACAGCTCAGAGAAAATCCATGTGAGAAGAAAAGAGTCAATGAATATTCTGCTCAGCTCGTTTCTCAGTCAGTCCTCATTCACTGCCCAGCCTCTCACCAAGGCATCAAAGCTCTTGTAAACCTTAAGGAGTTACTCCACCAGCGGTTTTAATAAAACTTGGCTTCCGAGCAAAGCGGGTCATATTTTTCCGTAATTTTATCCACCTCAGTAATTACATACCCTACCTGCAGACCAGCTCTCCTCAGAAACTGTTAGCTTTCCCATGTGTTACCATATGCTCACCTCCGCAGTAACCTCACTGCTTCTAGTGCTCCTTTAACTGGTTGAGCAAGAAACAGCGTATGTTATTCTACGGATGTGCTCATTAGCCAGTTAGCTGATGATGCTGCCGTTTTACTGTCACTGATAGGGAGGAAAAGAAGAGGGAGAAGCATGCAAAGTAGTTCTAGCTATCAGTACCAGCTTTTATGAAACCTTTGAGACATGAAGCTTTTCAGACAAATATAGCTGTCCATGACTACATAACCCTTCTTTCAGGACAGGTGGGCAGGGGGCAGGTGGGGGTTAGCAGAGGCCAAAAATGATCCATTTCCCACCTGTTATGCTAGCCATTCGATTGAGACACCAGCTAATTCGGAATCTGTCGTCAGACTAGAGGAAAGAAAATTTCAGTTACATTAAACAAATACAACATATAATAATGACACCTGCAAGACTTCTGACTACATCTGAAAAAGTCACCTCCAAAACAAAATTCAATGTTTGTGGACTGAATATACACTCTTCCTGAAAAATATCTTGAAGAGGAAACAAATGTCACAGAAGCTTTCCAATCAAACCTCAGAAGAAATTTTTGACTGATGTTTGGGGACAGGTTAAAGGTTAACCCGGACTACAGATACCTCCAGTAAGTGGTATATTTTTTTCTTCAGACCCCTATACTTATGGGTGGAACCCAAGATCTTAAGCCTCCTCACGTTTTTAATGACTGACATGAGGCTCGAATGGAATCAAAATGTAATATAACTGTCATGAGGCTTAAATGCCTTTGAATCCTGACTTTTTGTTTTGCTCACTGGCAAATGAAATTTGAGCAAGACTAACATGTAAGGTATTCTCACGGGGAAAGAATCATAAAAATGTAAAAATATCCCTTAGAAAAGCAGGACTATTATTCAGCACAATCAATTTAACTCAATCTTAAAAGCCCTTCACCTAAGCCAAAACAATGTCAGAGACCAAGTAAAATGTTCCATCAGCACGCTAGAGCCAGAAGTGCGGGCTGAAAATGAGGCAGAAAATTAGGTCCCTGCTTTACAAAAAAGGTTCGCTTCTAGGGCCTATTTCTTCATGCATGGAACTGGGATACTTTGGAAGAGAGCGGCCTTTTCCACTCATTTGCACACTGACTGAGTTTTAGAATGAAGTATCCCCTTAGCCATCCAACAGAAGTGAAATTAGAGGGTTTGATTTAGAGCATCTTACTTCGACCTTGACCATACCCTGCAGTAAAAGTGAGGCCGAACAGTTCTGGTTGGCTGGACAAACTCAAGAAGTTCCCGTAACACAACTGCGTAACAAGTACGTGAAAGATGAAATCCAGATATAGGGATCTTATGTGTGGCATCACCTAACAGGGTGGGGGCGGGGAGAGAAAAAACACAAAAATCAAGAACACCAAACAAGTTATGAGAATTCATTTCCTTAAACAATACAATTCCCTCCTTGTTTGTATCTTATTATATACATATGTGTGTGTAGATAGATATATACATATCTATCTACACACATACACACCTCCTCTCCTCTACAGGCAGTGTCTGTGGTTAAGCTACGAAAACCTTGTTTTCATCAGCAAAAGATTAGCGGGTCTGGGCTGTGAGCAGACACCCCGTTTTAAATGGCCATTACCTAAGTATTTGACATCAGAAAACATGGGCCAAGTTTGTTCCCTCTGTACACAAGGGGAGGAAGTCTCCTCATAGAAACAAACTGGAATCTACAAACACTAAAGAATCACAAGGGAAACACAGCAAGCCAAGTCAGACACAACAACAGTATAAATACTTTGTTGATATATGTAAAGCTGCAAAACACTTAAAACTTAAGTACAAACTAGTATCTTTGAGTTACCCTATGACGAATTCAGAAAGCCAACCGTATCCTGGGATGCATCAAAAGGAGTGTGACCAGCAGGTTGCAGGATGTGATTCTCCCCCTCTATTCCACTCTCATGAGACCCCACACCTGGAGTCCTGCATCCTGCTCTTGGGTCCCCAGTATAAGGAGGATATGGACCTGCTGGAGCAGGTCCAGAGGCCCACAAAGATGATCAGAGGGATGGAATGCCTCTCCTATGAAGACAGGCTGAGAGAGTTGGGCTTGTTCAGCCTGGAGAAGAGAATGCTCCAGGGAGACCTTGTTGCAGCCTTCCAGTACCTAAATGGGCCCTACAAGAAAGCTGGAGAAGGACTTTTGACAGGGGCACATAGTGATAGGACAACAGGTAATGCCTTTAAACTGAAAGAAGGCAGATTTAGATTAGGTCTTAGGAAGAAATTCTTCACCATGAGGGGGGTGAGGCACTGGAGCAATTTGCCCAGAGAAGCTGTGGATGCCCCAGCCCTGGAAGTGTTCAAGGCCAGGTTGGACAGGGCTCTGAGCAACCTGGTTTAGCAAAAGGTGTCCCTGCCCACAGCAGGGGGGCTGGAACTAGTTTATCTTTAAGGTCCCTTCCAACTCAAACCATTCTATGAATCAGCACTTCATGCTGAAGGGATTATCAAGGGAAGGACATTGTTCAGATGGGCTTAAAAGCATTTAAAGCCATACAAAGTTGTTCCATTTAAGAACATATTATTGAATTTAAATAGGAAGATGGAATACAAATAACTCTGCCATTGACAAAACCATATTGAGTGAACTGCTCTGCCTTTTTTTGAGTACAAGAAAAACACAAAAGGTGGCTGCAACAAACTGCTCTGTCACCCCTTTCTCTTTGAGACTTGACAAGTTGCCAGGAGGAGAAACTGTAGACTCACAAAACATTTGGACACAGATCAGATAAGCTGAGCCTAAACCGTACACCTTTGCATACCATTCTTTTTCTCCATTGATACTCACTAGCAGCCTGGCAGTGGTACCGAAAACCACGTGGTGGTACTTCTGCAGAAAAGCAGGAGAGATGGGAGAAAAAGAACAATCATCATCCAACATCCACAATGACAGATCCTTAACTCTCAATTATACATACGTCTGAGGTACAGAAAGGAACAGCTTCATCTTCCCTTGTGGCCTCGTACAAGTGCCACAACTATTTTTTAAAAAGTTATTTTAAGTTATATGCATTTTAAAAAAGAAAGTATGCTGTATAGTATGTGCATTTAGGTCCAATCAAGACAAACATTCATTGGCATGAAATATAAAGCACAAACGTGTGAAGGTCCTCCTGGATTTATTCTACACTCTTTGAGGCTTCACACAGTTCTGACACTTAAGTCCACCTCTGCAGAAATCATCAGCACTGCTCTGGTATTTTAAGTAGTCCAACCACATATAGTCGAAGAAATAAACATGTCTTAATACCAGAAATCTAATCTGGGCAGCAGTATGTGACACTAGAAAGCCTTCCTCTCACCACAAAGCAAGAGGAACTACTTCTTGTCTCCCTTCTTTGGAAGTCACCTGGATCTATGAAGTGATGGAAATCAGCCATTATGCCATCCTGTAGGGAGTACTTGACACACCCAATCTCACAAGGAAGGAAGCGCTGTTCACAGTGGGACGGCAGCTTGCCATGGCTGTAAATGTTCAGGAAGTAGAAGGTGTCTGCAACCACAGCTGAAAGGAAAAAAACAAAAGCCACAAACATTTTCAGAAGAGCCACTAGAGGTTACATCAAGCCACCCTGGCCTCACCTCATCCAGCAAAAGCTCCAGTGCACTTTATCACATGAATGAGTAAAGTAAGGTAATAAACAAGTAAAAGACACAGATCTTTCTCTGTATCTGAGATGACAAAGTAATTAATACTTATGCAAGAGTCAAGCATATTGGTGGTCCTGGTACTCCTTCCATAGATGCTACTGTGTGTAGAGAGCAGGGGGAAAAAAAAAAAGGCAATAAAAAAGGCAATAAAAAAAAAACACCAAAAAAAACAAACCCAAAAACCCCACCCAAAACCAACCATCCAAACAACAAATCCCAACCCCACAAGAATGTTAAGAGGCCAGGAATCCAACATGATCAATTCCTTCTTATGATAGGTCTCTTCATCCTTAAGGAAAATAAGGTTAGGAAAAAAAAATAAAATCAGTAACTGCAAAGCAGCCTCACAAGCTCAATTCAGTAACTTACACACGCTAAATGAGCTGGTAATAATCTTCTGAGATAGGAGGAGATGAGAAGTCAGCTAATTAAAAGGATTGCTTCTCCTCTGCTAAATGAGCTCCCAAAGCAGGCAAGAATACCCAAGGCAAATGTTAAGAAATAAATTTATTGTTTACTAATTTAAAAAGTATCCAACTATGAAAAATATTTCACAATACACCTTAATCCTTCTCTTCATGAACGTCACATAACATTCTCACTGAAGTTTACAATAGCTATTTAATCCTTACCCTTAAGTTTTGCCTCTCAAAGAATCCTACTTGTTCTACTAAATAATAGAGATGTGTAACTGTTTTTACACAGAAACAATGCTAGAATTTATGGCATTTAACTCCAGTTTTCCTAAGCTTGAATGCTGGTGCTCTCTTACATGGGGTCTTAAACTCTACAAGCTGCAGGGTCATAGGAAAGATACCTCTCATACCTGAGTTTGAACTACCTTCCTTATGAAAAAATGGATATAGCTATAGGGAACCATACAAGACTTTTACTAAGAAATACTAAGGAGCAACATCATAAAATGCATCTGTTATACCTTATCATTATCCCTCTCATTCAGTTTAAAGATCAATTGTGTCAGCTCAAGCCACCAGTAACCAAGCTGATCAAATCAGCAACACAATGACGGGAGCCTCTGGCAGGGAGAATGCTGACAGGTTTTACACTTTTTATGGAGCTGCTCCTTCCTGCCCCTCCATAACCATGACAACATGAAAATAGTTCAAGAGACTTGTTAAGTAAAGGCTTGGGCTGAGACCTAACCACACAGCAGATTCAGCTTATATTAACTGGCTGCTTGACTTATCTTGTAAGCACTACCATTTATCATTTTTCAGAATAATGTAATATTCATTGGGGAAAAGATTACAGATGTGTTCACTACTCAATTCTAATGAAAACATCCATTTGAAGAGGGGGTACAGATAAGAAAGGTTTAGTTTTCAAGAGTTCTTTCAATAAGGAAGCAAGCCAGGATTTTATAAAAGCACTGACAAAGTACGTATCTCCTCTTTTATTCTCCTAAAGAGGCCAAGTCATCATTTTATTTTACACCTCTACCATCCAAATTTTGAACTTTGATATCTATCAACTCTTCAACCTTTAAAATTGCTACAAGTATTCTTTTATGCAGAACTTGCATTAGACCTTGTAAATCATAAACACAGGAGTTGAATAATTACCTTTTTCTTAAAAATCTTGAAATAATTGTAAAGAAACTATTAGTGACTATATTCCCATCAAGGTAAAAAACAGAGGACAGAATTATTTCAGAGGGGGAATGGACACTTGCACTGACTTCCCTCTGTACTACAAAAGACCCTTTCACAGCAGTAGACCATTAGTTTAAAACAAACAGTTGACACAGATGGCTATTAGCAAAATGTAAACAACCTTTGTATAGGTACCATTGAGAATATCTGTAAAGGGCAAGCTTTTATCTCCTGCTTTAAGATTATCAACTGCTTTAAGATTACTATACCTTGATCATTCTTCCAAGACATAGCAGAGGCATCTGGAAGAGAAGTAACACTGGGCATCTTTGTGGTCAGGCAAGCCGGAACCGGATGAGCCAGATTACACATCTGGAAAAGATGAGGAATGATAAAAAAAAAAAAAAAAAAAAAAAAAAAAACAAATAGGCTCCAAAACCCCCAAAAAAATTAAAAAAAAAAAAAAAAAAAAAAAAAAAAAAATCAATAGAGTCTACTAACCCCCAATAAAGTTCCTTTACCTCCTTCTATTAGAGGGACATATGATATCCACAAAGAGTTATAGTCAGGTGGAACAAGTCTGCAGTTTATATACAAGTGCCTGTGTCCTTGCAGACTGGGAAGGCAAACTCTTCTAACAAAAAGAGAGAGGAGTATCTTAGTACCTTGGTCAACCCAGTACAACTGGAAAGAATTACAGCTAAATTTACAAAATGTAATTTAAAAAACAAATAAATAAACAAACAAAACACACCAAAAAAAACCCCACACAACAATTTTTTTTTTTTTTAGGTTCAGCTACTTGTTACAGGCAAGGGAACTTTTCAAAATGGAATTTCAAAATTTTTTCCGTAAACTTTTTCATAAAGTTTGACACACGTTAGTTGCCTTTGACTAGGAATGGAATTCATGAAAAGCTGATAAAGCCTGAAGAAAGTCATCAGATTGCTCTGGCACAGAACAAGTAAGAGGGGTGCATATGCCCATTAAGCACTGCAAATCCACACATGAACAATAAGCTTTTAAGAGGACAGGAAGAGAAACTTGGCAGGCTTACAGAATTCAATCATTCAAGATCTAAATTGGGAATAACATCCACATCTAGGTATGTTAATTCCAGATAACAATCTTAGTCAAAGTCAATTGGTTATCAGTTTGAACTATTTAAAATAAAATAAGGAATTAGTCCCATCCAAGTAAGCTTAGGTCATCTCCAAAAGATGACCAAGACCTTTTCCTACACAAAACAACTGTGGTTGTGTACAGGAGTGTGATTAATAAATCAAGATCACATATAATCTCATACAGACACACTTCCCTATTTCCACTGACAGGCAATAAGGATGACGTTCTTTATTTTGGTAAAGCAATTATTTATTTCCCTGATTACAGCTTTCTAAAATACTACCACTTGTGGAAGGAAATAGAGAAACCTCCATTTATGACTTAGTTGTCCTTTCATGTAGCTCTCCATTACATATGAAAATGAAGCTTTATTAATTGCATGCCCTTAGCCTGCTAAATAACACAATTATGATCATACTTTAAACAGCTCTTTTCCATACAGGCAGACCCCCCAAATAAGAAAACATTGACTAACATCTCTCTAACTAGTCTAGATTGACTAAATTAACTAATCCAGATTTACTAGTTACTCACTACAATCACCCTGTAATTCTCTCTAGCATCATGTAAGTGTTTTAAAGTCCTAAAATTTACCCTCACCAGTAATTCATAGCTCATAGTGTCTAGTAATATGGGATGAAGAAGTAAACACAGTATTATCCATTTATTCAATCAGGCTGTTTGGTTTGACACATAAGTTTTTACACTGTCAACCAAGACGGGAACAAAACAAGCTTTCTGACACCTCACATAATTTAAACTCTGAAGCAAACTAGGCTTCAGGTAACTGCTGGGAGAGGGAGACACACAGACAGCAGGAAGAAAAAAAAATAGAAAAAGGAAACCCCCCACCTCCCCTTTTCAAAACAGTAAATAGTAGAAAGAATCTGTTTAGCACTATTTCTGACCACAATCACATTCAGATTAACATAACTGCTTGCTTCAACATTGTGGGATTTTGTCCTCCACCATAATATTACTACTCTCTCCATAATCAAACCAATCTAAAAATAATGGCAAGGTATAATTATTCTTTTTGTGCATAGGTAGCAACATTTCATCAGCCTGGTCCACCACACAGTCACTCAAGAATACCAAATCAGCTGCACGTAAAATGTGGTTTCAGGCCATCAGACACAAACCACCTAAATGAAGAACATCCACGAGCAAAAGCAACATGAACCTATAACCAGAAGTCATACCGATTTACAGAATTATAAATAAAAAACACATTGTAAGTCAGTCACTGCAAAATATTGTTAAACATAAAACTAAGTTGTTAGAGAACTACATTTTACTTGGTAAAAGAGCCCAAAGGAACATGCTGTACCTGTTTAAAATGATATAGAGTATTCTCACCTTTAATTCAAACCAGAACACTTTTCTGTTTAATTTTCATAATGGTATGGACTACCACAGCAGCCATAACCTCCAGAGGCTGGAGGCTACGAAGAGCAAGTGATCTTCCATAGCATCATAGCTGACTAAAGCCCAACACCACTTACTCCTCTTCTTATTTAGCTACACTGAACTGCGTTCTTTTCTCAGCATTTACCTCTTTCATGGTCTTCTGAGAGCATTTCTTTTCATTCCACTTACGAGCCTTCTCTGTATAAGCCATCTTTTCTTCCTTAGTCAGCAACTTGAAGGAAAACAATTGTTTAAAAAAAAAAAAGGGGGGGTTTTACTGCTTCCTTCTAGTAGTCCCCAAAATCAACAAATTACATGTAAAAACTTGTGCATTTCCAAAGGACATTATCAATACTTGGCAAAAGCTGCCAACTGCTAATGTTGACTCGAACATTTCGGTAGCTTTCTCCTAACAAAGCCATAAGCTTTGATTCAAAGCACATACTGTTGAAGCATCATCAAAGGGCAAACTAGCACCGCCCTACCACAAGAGGTTTTCTGAAACCACTCTTGCCAGCCAGGGAATGACACTACCCAAGCCCAGAAGCTAGCTGTAAACTCCTTGCAGCTGAGAAGATCGCATAGCTTATGCTTCCCAGCTAGAGCCAGCTGAGGCCACTCAAGATGCCCATTTAAACAGCTAAACATATGGCAGCTGAGGCACCAGCTAGTTCACCCTCCAAGAAAGGCTGACATTTTGCCCCTCACACAACCTGCATTAGGGCACCACACAGATCCACCTGCTGGGTGCTTATTTCCCACCAGCAAGAGGCAGGTAAGCTGCTATGAAACCCACAGTCCCTGCACGCTG